>JBAKBP010010030.1:0-80218 GCA_037953745.1 Lithodes maja | reverse complement strand
CCGGGTGTTTTGGCCGAAAAACGTCTAGGCTAGGCTACCGTATATTCGTTAATCAGACTGCTTCCCGCATTCCCGCGCATCCCCAAGCGTAGCTGTGTTATTTACCTGTAGAATGGCATTAAGTAGAGCTCTCTAAGTCAACTGGTTGAGCTGTGATGATGATTTCATTGGAGATAACTTTATGGCCAAAACAGCCACTTTACACCACTTTTCGATACTTAACAACAACATACAGGCACACAAGAACAAGCGACGCTCTCCTTCTTGTGGCCGGAGATGCGGAGCGTCGGTCCAGCCGGCTGTTGTTTACATGCGTCGGACCGACGCCGCGCACAGCAAGCTCACAGGCTGTGACGTCATGGGTGTTTAAGAGACCATCCGGGTTCCTGTTACATGCTTTTTTTATGGGCGTTCAAGAGCCCATCCGGGAACGGAGGGTTAAAAAAGATATATTTTCTAGTCAAGAAAGATGGGATAATATAGGCTAATATTTTGATATTATTTAAGAGTAATACGAGTGATATATACTAAAATACTATTACCTATGCAATTTTCACAGCATACCTAAGTTATGGTTGCAATATTAAGAACAAGTGTCAAATGTCACATACTTTATTTTGTACATAGTCGGAGTCACAAGCCTAGTGACATACATTATATGTTCAGTAACTCACGCTAGTCGTGATTTTGTGTACTCGGTTAAGCAGTCACCCTGTGCGGGCCTTATAATCTGAGTCAATAACGTCACACTCTTAGTGATATTATAATCTAAGTCATGTTGAGAATCAGGTATTCGCCAACAAGGTGGGTTATACATAAGCAGTATCTTTAAGCACACATCTGCTTACTCCTTCATATTTTTATATCTGTAAAAGCATTTACATATTGAAGACTACACGTTATTGTAAGTATACAATAAATATTTGAGTTGTCCTGGTGTTTCTGTGAAACCTTTGGATTTTGAGTTAGGAATACAGTACTTTCGGAAAGCGGGTTTTTAAGGGTCATCAGTACGAGTGTCCCCCTCCAGTCTTAGAATTCTGGCAGTTCGTCAATGACGAAGGGGCCACTATTAAATTATAGGTTTGATCCCCAAGGGGAAGAGAGAAAACCTAATATTTATGAGTGGCCCCGGAGTCATTGACGAGTTCGGCCCTCCCACCATCCCCTTCCCATTCGTTGATATTTTGAGAAGTCTTGATATATCATTGAAGGACGAAATGACGCGCGGGTCCCGACGTCAGGCTGCGCACACCAAGAATATCCACGATTGTTGGAAGCTGTTTTTGACAACTTTAGTGTATTATTATTATTTTTTATTTTTTCTAAAAGTGTTTTCTTTAGTGGTACCCGATCATTATGGCGATTCCATAAGAGATTAAGTGTGCACTTAAGATGCGGGCCCCATCAAGCTACCTGCGCGGGCATTTCAAATGTGCGAAACGCATGGAGTTTGAAAGGGTGCCTTCCTTTAACCATTGTCTAGCGGGGGGGTCTGTGGCCGTTTTGGGCCTTTTCAGGCCATTCTGACTGCTATATCAACCATCAGCATGAAAGGAACTGTATTGTGCCGAAAACTAGGCAGAAATCGCTACACAATGACACCACATACAGCTACGTAGCACTCGTGGAGCCCTGACAGTGTTACCTCAAAGATGGAAGTTTAGCTGATTTTGCTACATTGTTCACTTTTCGCTAACTATTGGTCACACTGTCATCCACCCGTGCGGTGGGGGAACTGGAGTTAGTGTGGGCCGGGAGACCACAGATGTCGGACGTATGGTTCATTACTGTTCCACCCATTTTTCACCCGTTTTCTCCCAGTTTCCCACTCCTCTCCCCGACCTGTACGTAGAGTCCTGCCACCACAGGTTTCCGGATTTACACCAGTGAGGAACGGTGCACGGCCAACGCAGAAAAGGTCTCATCTACCAGTCACAATGTCAAACAGATTTGAGATATTGGTAGAGATGGAAGACGAACCAGAAGAGACCAGGCTCGTTGGGGATTCCATCCTACGAGGACAGGTCGAAGAGTTCTGCGACAGAGTCCCAATTCAACGAAAAAGATTTTGCATCCCAGGAGCTGGACTGGACGACATTGTGGAAGCCTTCGAAGGTACCACAAAGGATGCAAATGAAAATACCCTTTTTGTCATCCATGCTGGTTCAAATGACGTCATGCGCACCAGATCCGAAGAGTTGATGGAGAAATATCGCAAGATGATCCAGCACTACAAAAACAAGTCAAGGAATATCATCATCTCAGGCATTCTCCCCAAGATCGACGCACCTGACAAATTCTACGACAAGGCCTTCAGCACAAATAGCCGACTAAAACATTTGTGTCTGAGGGAAGAAGTTGAATTCATCAACCTCTGGGACAACTTCTACAACCAGCCTACTCTGTTCCGCAAGGATGGCACTCATCTAAACCCTGTGGGTTCAGCACGCATGGGTCGTCTCCTACACGAAGCAGTCCGCAGCCATGGATCAAAAAACGCCATCCGAGAAGAAGCAGCAGTGACATAAATCATCCAACGCCAAGAAAAACACAGAGGCAACCGAGGACCACCAGCGATAAGGACCGAAGACAGCGAGGACCGAGGACAGCCATGAACATAAATGTAGATCCGACAAGAACCAAAAATATTATTAAAGAGCGTTCCGGGAGTTCTAAAATAACAAATTTAAAGGTTTTCTATGCAAACGCTCGTAGCATACGCAATAAATTTTCAGATTTAGAGGAGCTAGTGTTTACAGAAAATTATGATGTGATTGGCATAACAGAATCTTGGCTCAATACAGAAGATAGAGACTTTTTAGCAGAGTATTCACTTCCCGGTTATGTAATGTTTGAGAAAAGCCGAATAAATCGAAATGGAGGTGGCGTTTTACTTTATATCAAAGAAAGTCTTAACCCTACCCTCTTGTCAAAACCTCAAATTGTGAACGTCGACGCATCTTTTGTGCTAATAAAGAATAATAAAGGTACCAAAATAATACTTGCATTAATATACAGACCTCCAGCTCAATCAGTGCAAACTGACCGAGAAATTTACGAACAAATTGCAGATGTAAGTAACTCACAAGATACCGTAATTTTTGGTGACTTTAATTTACCTGTGACCAAGTGGGGCGATACTCTTACTTCACACTCCGGACATGACTTGTATACGAACTTGCAAGAGAGTTCGCTTTATCAATTTGTTGGAACGCCGACCCGTGGTAATAACGTTCTTGACATTGTACTTGCAACAAAAGAAGAATTAATAGAGAATTTGAATGTTGGTGATGAATTCAGTAACAGCGACCATCATACGATAACTTTCACTTTAAACTTTACTAGTAACGAACCAAATAGTAGCATCGAAAAAGTCCCTAATTTCAAGAAAGCAAACTTTCCTAAACTTAGAGCTATGTTTAAAGAAACTGACTGGAGCTTTTTAATTCACAATAACGACATAAATACATCTTGGAAGTTATTCGAAGCCACTTACCTAAAAGCAGTGCAAGACTGCATACCATCGAAAACTCGGCGTCCAGGCCATAATAATAAGCCCAAATGGTGGAATAAAGATATTTCAAACTGCCTGGTTGCTAAAAAATTTGCTAATGATAGATTAAAATCCTCACAAAATGACGAAGAACGGCTGAAATTTGTAGAGCTACGACGCAAAGCCAAAAAGTTAATTAAGCAAAGTAAAAAGACCTTAGAGTTACATATTGCGAATCAAAGTAAAACAAACCCGAAAGAATTCTATAGTTATATCAGAAAGAAAAAAGTAGTTACTTCAACTGTTGGACCGTTAGTCGATGAAAATGGAGAATACACCAAAGACGAAGAACAAATGAGTAATGCCCTCAATACCTTCTTTGCATCAGTTTTTACAACAGAAGACCTCAGTGATATCCCTACACCATCGCCGATTCAGATTAATAATTCAGATGTTTTAAGCAATATCACCGTTACAGAGAGAGAAGTATTGAATTGTTTAGATAAACTCAAGGTAAATAAAACGCCTGGACCTGATACAATCTCGCCTAGAGTTCTAAAGGAAGCTAAGGATGAGCTCTCTAAACCACTGACATTACTATTCAATAAATCCTTGCAGTCTGGAACTATGCCCGATCAGTGGAAGCTAGCCAACGTAACACCGATATTCAAAAAAGGCAGCAAATCCCTATCCAGTAACTATCGTCCAATTAGCTTAACCTCAGTTGTATGTAAAATGCTAGAAACGGTCATAAGAGACAGACTCGTAAATCACTTAGAGGAAAATAACATACTTAAAGATACTCAACACGGCTTTCGTAAAAAACGTTCCTGTTTAACAAACCTCTTAGACTTCTTCCACGATATCCTCAACCTCTACGATGAGAGTAAAGCTGTAGATATTATATACCTTGATTTTCAAAAGGCCTTTGACAAAGTTCCCCACAAACGTTTACTGCTAAAACTAAAAGCGCATGGAATACAAGACGGTGTGTTGAAATGGATAGAAAATTGGCTCAGCGACAGAAAGCAAAGAGTAGTCATAAACGGTAAGGCATCAAAATGGACCAATGTAAGTAGCGGGGTACCCCAGGGATCGGTACTAGGACCAATTCTCTTTCTAATTTACATCAACGACATAGCGATGAGGGTCTCACCTGTACAATCTCAAAATTTGCTGACGATACAAAAATTGCAAATAGCGTACTCTCAAAAGAACAAGTTGACGATATGCAACACAATCTAGATAAATTGTCATGTTGGGCCCAAATTTGGCAAATGAGTTTCAATGCGGATAAATGTAAAGTACTACATATCGGATACCTAAATGAGAAAGCAAACTATTCGATGAATGGCACTCAGCTTAAGAATGTAAACAGAGAAACCGATCTGGGAGTAACAATATCGAGTAACCTAAAACCGAGTCAACAATGTTCAGAAGTTGTTAAGAAGGCAAACAAAATAATTGGCTTTATAGGCAGGTCATTTGAGCATAAATCCAAAGAAGTTATCCTAACCCTTTACAATTCCTTAGTCCGCCCTCTTCTGGAATACTGCGTTCAATCCTGGTGCCCTTATTACCAAAAAGATATAAACAAGCTAGAACGAGTTCAACGTAGAGTTACCAAAATGATACCTAGCCTAAAGAACAAACCATACGAAGAGCGTCTTAGAGAATTAAATCTATTTCCTTTAACCCAGCGCAGATTAAGAGGCGACTTAATTCAAGTGTTCAAAATCATCAAAGGCATCGACAATATGAACTGTAGTAAGTACTTCACTATCGACCAATCTAATTACACGCGGGGAAACGGTTGCAAAATTATTGGTAAATCTTTTAACTCGCACGAATCTAAGAATTTCTTCTTCAATCGAGTTGTCAACTTGTGGAATGGGCTTCCCCGAAACGTTATAGACTGCATCACCGTTGATTCATTTAAACTCCGCCTAGACAAATATCTCGCATCAAACCCGCGACTGACTGCGTTTGTAAATGAATAACTTTATTTTATCCCCCCCTCAGTTACTAACCCATCTGTCCCCTACTAACTTCCTGATCCTGCCACGGACATTAGTTCCAGGGCAGTAATTCCCTTTCCAATGTTCCCTTACCCACTCTAAACCACTGTTTGGACACTTGATCCTCAGTGTTTTGGAGGACAAGCAACCTAGAAGGGTCACTGGATCTGTTGTTGCTTGATTTCCTTTGTACTCCTTTGTACTCGACTTAAGTCGAGCGCCGCTAGTAAAGGGTTAAGGCAGTTCGTCAATGACTCCGGGGCCACTCATAA
Organism: Lithodes maja; assembly: GCA_037953745.1. NCBI lineage: Eukaryota > Metazoa > Arthropoda > Malacostraca > Decapoda > Lithodidae > Lithodes > Lithodes maja. Next base: position 74,432 of record JBAKBP010010030.1, on the reverse strand, counting down.
ATATTAGGTTTTCTCTCTTCCCCTTGGGGATCAAACCTATATTCTGCATTCACTTCCTCTATCGCTTCATACATACTGTATCCTACCTTGTCTATCTTGCTTGTCCCAATCCGCATGTACTTGCATTTTTTTGGATGAAAAGGCATTAACCAATGCTCAGACCATCCCTTCATGCCCTCCACATCTCCTTGAAGCAAACCCACATCTTCCTTACTACTCACTCTTCTATACAGCTTAGTGTCATCCGCATACAGGTATACCTCACTTCCATTAGTTATAACTTCAGGTAAGTCGTTGATAAATATAACGAACAGCAGTGGTCCCAACACAGATCCCTGAGGTACCCCACTTGTAATTTCCCTCCACCCCGAGCCTATTCCATTCACCAGTACCCTCTGTCTCCGATCTTTCAGGAAGGCTTCTATCCATTTCACAAATTTCTCCCCTATATTATAGCTTCTAACTTTCTCTATTAACCTTTTATGTGGGATCTTATCGAAGGCCTTCATAAAATCGCAATATACCACGTCTATTACATCACCATCTTCTAGAATTTGCATCCAATCATCTACCACCTTAATTAGCTGTAGTACCGTCGACCTCCCCGGCAAGAATCCGAACTGTCTCCCACTGAAAAATTGGTTTGACTTCATATGCTCCATTATTCCTTCTCTAATTACCGTTTCCATTAGTTTACACACAACACTTGTCAAACTGACTGGTCTATAATTCCCTGGGTCATTTCTCTTTCCCTTCTTAAATATAGCTGTTATGTTCGCCTCTCTCCAGTCCATCGGGATTTGTCCTGTATTAAACGATACCTCAAATAACATTTTCAATGGCTCTACCAACATCTCACCTCCTTCCTTTATGATTCTTGGGTGCATCCCATCCGGTCCCGGGGACTTACTTCTGTTCATTTTTTCTATAGCCCTTCTTATTCTAGCATGGGAAAACTCTATTAGTTCTAGTGCCGGTGCCTGTTTGATGGGAATAGTAGGCACTGCATCATCCAACTCCACTGTTAGTACCCCCCCAAAGTATTTCCCCAGCAACTCTGCTTTCTCCTTATCAGTCTCCGCTCTACTCCCATCATCCAACCCCCCTACCAGCTCTGGGATCCCTACTCTTCTTGTTAACTTTTCCTGAATGTACTTCCAGAATATTTTTGGATTATCCTTCACATTTCTAGCAATCTCTCTCTCCCTCTCCTTCACCCCCCCTCCTTGTCTCCCACCTTATTTTATTGTTTATTTGTCTGTGTTCCAGATCCACTTCTTTAGCTTCTATATTAGAGCCCCTGTTCTTTTTTAACAATTTTAGTCTTTCCCACAATCATTTCTTTCTTCTAATCAATGTCCAAAGCTTTCTTTTCATTGGCAATTCTGGGTTCGTTCTTTTCCTCAATTTTGTTTTATCTCTTGTCATTGTTCGCCTCATTATTCGTCTCCTCTTTACCATGATAGCTACATTGGGCCCTAAGGTCCTCCCTAGTCGGCTATCTAAGCTCCTCAGTCCTCATGGCTTGCCTCAAAAAGCCTTCAAAGCTGGGATCGTTGATATAGACACGTCGCCATTTTGGTTTAAGTCGCATTATCCTTCTTCTTGCCGCCGAAGGCATTCCTGGCGAACCGGAACCATGTTCTTTTAAGTTCTAAGTTTTGTTAAGTTCTTTTAAGGTTATGAACTTATGAACGAAAAATACTGTCACTTGGGATTGTATTGTTTCAGTTAATATATCACTCGCAAAGGCATAAAACGTGATGCAAGGTAAGTTAAGTATATATCTTGTTCTGCGCATCTTCCTAAAATTGCGAATGTCCTTTTCCTCTTTGGGTTTTTCAAGTGGCCCTCTATCACGAGCAACTGCATCACCACTTGGTCCCACGGCTACCATTATCCATATATCATGAATCGATGGAGAGAGCGAGCAATAGATGATACAGTCAAGGTCGAACGGAAACTGGTAAGAGAGTAGAGTAACTTTATCACTACCGACAAGTGCCGAGAGGTAGCCTATGCGCTCGGGTCGGCTCGCCGCTCGGGTATTTTCGCCGTTCGCCTATTTTCGTCTCTTAATTGGCCACCCGCCAATTACAATTTTTTTCCGCCAGACGAGAGCTTTGGTATCTTATAGATTATGGCGCCAAACACGATTTCGCCAAGCTTAAACACGCCAGACAAGAGAGTTTACTGTATTTAATTTCATTGGGGGTGTGGTGGTGAGATTAATAAAAATAATATTATTAGTAGGTTTAGGGATATTTCTTCGAGAGGCCGGTCTATATGATCTGTGCCCCATGAATATTCTTTCCTCTCACTTAAACAGTAGGCTACCATAGTGCGGTTGGGAGTATGAACATGATTAGATTAATATCCAGTATTCGAGAATGGATAATAAGTCGTAGGCGTGTGCATAAACCTTTAACCGTCCTGGTGGTGTAATGGTTAAGGTGGCAAAAATATGTGTGTGATAACCCGGGTTCGAATCCCGGTGGATCATATATACTTTAATTAATTTCATTGGGGGTGTGGTGGTGAGATTAATAAAAATAATATTATTAGTAGGTTTAGGGATATTTCTTCGAGAGGCCGGTCTATATGATCTGTGCCCCATGAATATTCTTTCCTCTCACTTAAACAGTAGGCTACCATAGTGCGGTTGGGAGTATGAACATGATTAGATTAATATCCAGTATTCGAGAATGGATAATAAGTCGTATTTACCTAATTGTATTTACCTAATTGTAGTTTACAGGAGTTGAGCTAAGCTCGTGTTGTCCCGTCTCTCAGTCTACTTTTTATCCAATTTTTTCTTGAAAATATGGATGTTCCTTGCCCCTACCACCTCCTCCTCCAGCCCATTCCATTTGTCAATACATCTATAGGGGAAGCTAAACTTCCTGATATCGTTCTTGCAGGTAGGTCTTTTTACTTTGTAGCTGTGGCCTCTAGTTATTCCTGTATCCATAATTAATATATCCTCCCTATCCAGCCTCTCCAGCCCCCGGGCACATTTGTACATCATTATCATGTCTCCCCTCTCTCTCCTCTCTTTTAGACTCGGTAGATTTAATTTGTCTAGCCTCCCTTCATATGGCAGTTCTCTGAGACTTGGAACCAATCTAGTGACTGCTCTCTGGATTCTTTCTAACTTGTGAATATGCTTCTTTAGATGCGGGGACCACACCACTGCTGCATACTCCAATCTTGGTCTAATCATACTCTTCATAATTTTCGCTACCATGGTCTCATCCAAGTAGTTCAGAGCAACTTTCATATTCCCGGCCATTGCATACATTCCGCTAAAGAGCTTGTTAATATGTTTCTCTGGCGACAAATTATCTTGTATAATCAACCCTAAATCTTTTTCTTTTTCGGCCTTGCTAATTATATTATCTCCCATCCTGTACTCCCAATTTGGTCTATTCACACTTCTTCCCATATTTAACACATGGCATTTACTTATATTAAATTTCATTTTCCACTTGGTGCTCCATTCGTATATTTTATCTAAATCCCCTTGCAGCTCCTCACAACTACTTTTATTTGTTATTTGTCTCATAATTTTTACGTCATCTGCAAACATTGACATGTAAGAGTTTATGCCTATCGGCAGGTCATTCACGTACATAAGGAACATGAGAGGTGCCAACACAGATCCCTGCGGCACACCACTCTCAACTTTCCGCCACGATGAGTAAGTTCCTCTAATGTTGGTCCTCATTTCCCTATCCGTTAAATAACTCTCCATCCATTTCAGCAAACTCCCCCTGACACATCCTAGCATCTCAAGCTTAGATAACAATCTCTTATGTGGTACCTTATCGAATGCTTTGGAAAGGTCTAAGTAGACGCAGTCCACCCATCCGCCTTTTTCTTGGAGTACATCTATCACCCTACTGTAATAACATAGCAAACTGGTAACACAAGATGTCCCTTCTCTGAATCCAAATTGCTTTGGGGTTATTATCTTCTTTCTCTCCAACATTTTCATCCATCTCTTCCTAATTAGCTTTTCACAAATCTTGCATACAATACTAGTAAGTGAAACTGGTCTATAGTTTTGTGCGTAGGCGTGTGCATAAATCTTTAACCGTCCTGGTGGTGTAATGGTTAAGGTGGCAAAAATATGTGTGTGATAACCCGGGTTCGAATCCCGGTGGATCATATATACTTTAATTAATTTCATTGGGGGTGTGGTGGTGAGATTAATAAAAATAATATATATATATATATATATATATATATATACAGTACACTATATATAAATATATTGAACAGCCATGGGGACATCACACACCCTTGCTTTAACCCAACATTCAGATAAAAGAAATCGCTCTGTTCATTCTCCACACGTACTGACGCCTTTGCACCCTCATACATGCTCTTCACTGCTTTCAGCAACTTGCCATCTACTCCGTACTTTCCAGACTTTCTCTATGAACTCTGTCATAGGCTCTCTCCAAGTCCATAAAGGCAGCATACAACTTTTGTCACTTCTCCAGATACTGTATATCTCCACAACACATTTCAAGGCAAAAATCTGGTCTACACATCCTCTTCCCTTCCTAAACCCGCCCTGCTCGTCACTTACCCATTTCTCCATTCCTGCTCTCACTCTCTCGATTACTACCCTACTGTACAGTTAGGCCCTCAAGGGCGCGATATCAAAAAGGCGCGGGAGGTATTAGAGTGGCAAAAAATACATAAACGAAGCGGTTTTTAAAAAGGGCGCGGTCTAGGGTCCGCCGGAAAGCGATGCGCAGCTATTGTCGGCCATCTTGGCGTGACGTCAGACCGCCTCCACCCTCCCCCCGCCAGTCTCAGTTTTCGTCTTTCGTGGCCTTGAGCGTATTCTGAGATTATGTATCCCCCCCCCCCCCACTGACCATAACACATCCCGCCGAAGAAGAAATTGAATGTGAAAACTATTAACCCTTCAACCCCGGGTGGTACACGTGTGTACCATTATGGTTTGACCCGAGGAACCCGGGTGGTACAACACTGTACCATTGCTTGCGTGTGTGCTTTCGAATGGCGCACGTAAATATTTCGTTCCGTGGTCACCAGGCGTCGCTAGGCGACGCCACCAGACAGCATGTACGCCAGTCTCTACCCTGCCGCCAACATGGATACTAGCCCAAAAAGTGATTCCCTTGTGTCCGATTCTACGCTCCCTTCGACGCCTGCCCATGTTCGTCGCGCCCTAACGCAAAGGCACGTACAAGATGCGTTGACTCCCGGAGGTATTGAAATAGCTTTGAGGAGTTATGAACGTGGTGAAGGCAAAAATAGTGTTGATGACTTGGGCAGTGATAGCTCCGAGTCTTATCAGTCTCACTATAGTGAAGATTTTGACGATCTACACGAAATCCATGAAAGAGACGCGCTTTTTATTGGATTTGAGCATGACGATGAAAGTGATGATAGTACTGAACGTGATATAGTTGTGCAAGGTGATGAGAGTGTAGTGAGAGTGAGCGAATGGGACAGCACTAGGTCGACTGCCAAGTTTAGGTTGAGTGACACGACACCTAGCCCTTCGCCAGCTAAATCCCCATTCAAGATACGTTTCTATAAGAAGCAAGTTCTGAAATAGGTGGCCGCGGCAGCCAGGAAAGAGGCCCTAAAACTTGGTGAGGGAGCAGTGCGTGAGGGTGCCAGTGAGGCTGCGCGTGAGGCCGAGGTTGACCCGCCATTGTCTTCCTTATCTACCCACGCCACCCAAGTTGCCCCAGGCTCCCGCCATTCTTCCCCACCACCACCAGCACTGCCTAGGGTTGAGGACCCCCCCACTTTCGGCCTATTTACCCCCTATTTCCCCCGAGAGGAGACATACTACTAAAGAAAAGGGAAAAGGGAGAAAATATGTTAAAAAAGGAGCTACAAGTAGGCGCTCTTTGTTCGAGGCTCCCGCGGCTTCCACCCCTGCGGCTTCCACCCCTGCCGCTCCCAGCCATACGCCCCCGCAAGTTTCCCCAGGGTCCACCCCACCTCTCCAGCCTACAACAGAGGTTCCTCATGATGTTTTCGACCTCGCATCCATACCTGCACCTACAGACACTGAACCAGTGCTGTCTACGACTCGTCGTAGGCCAAGGAGCCCCGAACCTCTGCATGAAGATGACAGAGCCTTACCTCCCACTCCTTCCCCACCTCGCCGACCTACACGCCGCCCACGCATCATTCGTTCCCCGCGAGATTATGAGGGAGGCTCTGAAGATGAAGGGCACCTCACAGACGACTCTGGCCATGATTACCTGGGTCCACCGTCAGGGCAAGATGACGGCTCTGACGACAACGACGATGACTTTATGGACATCGACGACCCTCAACCCAGACGCTTTGCCCAGGGCCGTCGTGCTCCTGGCCGCCCTGGCCGCCTGGCTGGCCGCCGGGCTGGGCCTGGGTGCCGTCGCGCTCCTGGCCACCCTAGGGTGCGCGCCGCCAAAGTTCGTGGGCGTGCTGCCCCCGCTGTAGCTCCTCGTCAGCGTCGCCAGAAGGACGCATTTTATATTTTCAACTGGCAGGATGTGGCTGCTGATGAAGTCATTGACCCTGATGTAACCCCTTTTGATGAGGTACAGGATGCTCCAGGAGTTACCCCAAGTTTTCCTGCAGGCCCCAATGCTCGACCACATGAGCTTTTTGAGGCATTTTTTGATAAGGAGGTTACTGACTTTTGTCATACAAGAGACAAATAAGCACTACCAAGTCCAGGTTAACTTTTTTGGCAAGGTGACCAAGGGCCACATGAAGCGGTAGACCCCAGTGACTCATCCCGAGTTCATGGTGTTCCTGGCAATCACCATGCTAATGCCTCATGTGAAGAAGCACAGGTTGGCTGACTATTGGATCACCAAAGATCTGATATCCACCCCTGCCTTCGGGAAATACATCTCTCGGGACCGGTACCTCGACATCCTCGGAGCGCTCCATCTTGTCACCAACACCGACATGCATCTCCCTGACAAACTGTGGAAGATTAGGACGTTGTACGAGATGATGAGAGAACGTTTCACGTCCTACTTCATGCCCTTCTGCAACGTCTGTATTGACGAGTCTCTTGTGCTGTTCCGGGGAAAGCTAAGCTTCAGGCAGTACATCCCCTCAAAGAGACATCGCTTTGGTATAAAGTTCTTTGTGCTGTGCGATTGCCAAACTGGCTATGTCCTGGACTTCCTGGTCTACAGCGGGAAGGAAGGGGACGTGGCAATAGACCCCCTCATTGGCTTTGGCGGAGCAGTGGTTCAAGCCATGATGAACCGGTACTTCCAAAAGAATCACGTCCTCTACACGGACAACTACTACACGTCCCCCACTCTCTCAAAGTACCTCCATCAGCGCCAGACGGGGACTGTAGGCACAGTTAGAGCAAAAAGGAAGGGCATGCCAAGTTTCCCTCCTAAAACAAAGAAAGGCGATGTCTTCAAGAAGAAGGTGGGACCCATTCTGGCTATCCACTGGCACGACCAGCGGAAGGTCAACCTCCTGAGCACCGTCCACAAGGGGGAAATGGTTGAGACTGGCAAGGTGGATCGCCGCACCCAAGTCAGGGTGACCAAGCCCGATGCTGTAATTGACTACAACATAAATATGAGGCTGGTGGACAAGTCCGACATGCAGATAGGCTTCATCGACTGTCTGCGTACCTCGTGCAGATGGTACAAAAAGTTCTTTCTGCACATGGTGGACATGTCAATGCTGAATGCCTATAATATCTACAGGCTTCGGAATCCGCGCACACCCAGGAAGTTCAGTAGCCTGCGGAGGTTCCAAAAACAGGTGTTGGTGGAGCTCCTGGACAGGTATGCTATGCCACAGAGGGCAGTGGTACAACCTGGGCGCCCCGTTCAGGACCGCATGCAGTGTGCACAGTATCTAAATGTGCACAAGCTCGGTTACCTGCCTCTGGAACGAGATGGAGTCACCATTAGCAGAAGGCGGTGCCATGTCTGCTGGAACAGCCAGGTGAGGCCGAGGAAGCAGAAAAAGACCACCATGCAGTGTGTGGAGTGCCAGCTGTCACTATGTGCTATACCGTGCTTTGCTGAATACCACACCAAGCAGGAGTACTAACTAATAATCATAGTGAAAGTACCAAAGACTGACAATATGTATGTATATAGGCAACAAGTGGAAATAAAACAATGTACAGGTGTATTGTGATAAAAAAAGTCATGTATTATGAAAACATATATAAATAAGTGAAAAAAGACACAATAAATTGTATATAAAACGTTTACAAAGCATATAACTAAGTGAAAGTGACACATGACATAATATTAGATGGCCAAAGTATAATAAACACCTGTGATAACGAATAATCAGTGCCTAATATAACAATAACCTACCTCAATTACTAATAAAATGTACCGTATCAAGTGAAAATGAGCATTATCAGTGACAGTGACACTCTCTCAAGCATATTTACCAAAGTGAAAGTGACACACGAACTAATATTAGATGGCCAAAGTATAATAAACACCTGTGATAACGAATAATCAGTGCCTAATATAACAATAACCTACCTCAATTACTAATAAAATGTACCGTATCAAGTGAAAATGAGCATTATCAGTGACAGTGACACTCTCTCAAGCATATTTACCAAAGTGAAAGTGACACACGAACTAATATTAGATGGCCAAAGTATAATAAACACCTGTGATAACGAATAATCAGTGCCTAATATAACAATAACCTACCTCAATTACTCATAAAAACTACGGTATCGAGTGAAAATGGGAAATATTAGTGACAATGATAGCCTAATACACATATTTTATATAATTGGACTCCAAATAACTATAATAACATCACTATCAATACATAAAATCGCCTCCGGGAGGTAAAAAGTTTGGCGCGACGAGCCGGGGCCTGGGCCAAGGCGACGCATCCGAACGCGGGATGATTTTTACGCATAAAAATCACTCCACTTCCCGCGCTCACCATTATGCAATCACTTGGGCTAGAGACCTCTACTCAACGGCATTCTACACATGAAGGTTTGTGCAACATTTTTCTGTTTTTTTTATAACTTTGTGTAATGTATTTCAGGAGTAACATGTGAATCAACATGGACCAAAATTCCTGAAAACCCCCGGTCACAGAGTACAGTTACGATATTCCCTAGCCGGGGTTGGAGGGTTAAGAAGAAGAAGCAGGTCGAGACGGGAGACAAACAAGCAAATGTTGCCCGTCACTTCACACAACAACAACGACACCATACACCATTATAAGTGAGTACCCATTCCATTTACTGTTAATATATCATATAAGTAACTGTATTTAACCATAATCTATACTTTTTGTATGTATTTTGGGTGTAAGGCTAGGCCTATTAGGGAAAAATAGGTACGGGCGGTCGGGTTGGCAGACTACGATCCTATTTTCCCCATTTATTCTTAAGACCCAAAGGCGCGGCTTTCCAAGGACACAGCTTTTGCCCAGTTTACATTGACCGCGCCTTTGGGGGGGGGCACTGTACATCTTCCCTACTACGCTTAAAAGACATATCCCCCGCTGATTTCTACACACTCCTCTTTAACTTTTACCCTTATACAGGGGGACTATTATGCCTGTCTTCTCCCATGCTACTTTACATATTTTCCATACCCATTCAATCACTATCTCACCAGCATACCTCAGCATTTCCCCACACTCCATCTATTCCTGATGCTTTCCCCATCTTCACTCTTTTCAAGGCTTTACACACTTCCGACCTCCTGATCTCCACCTCCTCCTCCACTACTTCTCTTCTTCTCCCTCCCATACCCCATCTTGACCTCTTTCCAGAACAGTTTCTTACATTCCCTCCATTTTACACTTAAATTCCTTCCAAATTACTCATCTACTTTTCTCTTACTTTCCTTCAACCTTTGTTATTATACATCAGTACTTTATTGGTAACAATTTGGTAATTGTTGACAGGATAAGGTGTTGAGGAGCTTGTTGAAGGGTGAAGCATTATACGGGGTTCAACAAGACCAAGGTCACCTTCGCTGCTCCAAGATATCAATTGATGAAGATCAAGTAGTATACTTCCACAGCCTTCGGGATGAACCTCCACCCTCAAATGTTCGCACACTGCCAGTAAGTTCAATATCAGTTTTACCTTTTATTATATCATTAATAATGCAAGTCCATGAATGTGGAGGGAGCTGCACCAAGAGGCGGACCAAGAAAGACGTGAGATCGGACCCTGCAGTCTGATCTTAAATCAAAGAACCTGACAAGTGAGGCAGCTCTTAACAGGGTTTGCTTGGAATACCGCCATTAGGACGTGAGACCGGAACCGCGCTTTGTGTTGAACACTTGTTCTATAAATTTGTGTATGTTTATCATTACCAATGTGAGCATCAAGAATATTAATACTTACAATGGTTTAACATCCCTTTCCATTACATTGTAATGGTTCAGAGGGGGTTACCCTTCCGAAGTTGTAGTGTAGTACAGTTAAGTCCTGCCTTAACACAGCCCCATTATGTCATTACTGTGGCTGATGTTGGCTAGTGCTAACAGTGCCTCAGCAAGACTCCTCAAACCACCTGCAATATCTGCAACCACACCAACTGGTGATGGGTTGGTCTATCAGAGTGAGAGTTGAGCGTTCTCTGCCATACCCATAGCTTACTCTGACTGTACCTTTTACTTATATATTTTCTAGATCTCAAGTGACAGCCTCTCTTCCATGGATTGACCTCCCTACTGCCAACCTAGAGGTTGGCAGATTGGGAGCCAAAGCGTCACATTTTTCCTTTGCCCCTCAACTTTCCCTTCATAATTGCTGAGGGGCACAGGGCCTTGGGCGGGGCTTTGGTTTCCTGGGCGTTTCTGTACCCTCCTCAGCTCCCCGCCTTGGGAGTGGCTTCGATCACCTGGGCTTTATTAGTGGTAAGCAGGGATGGTTTTGTTGGGGCGCTCGATTATGGCCTTGGCCTTGCTTGGGACCTTGGGGCTGCTCGGTCAGACAACCTGGGGAACAGCAACAACAACTCTGACTGTTCCTTTAACTTATATATTTTGTAGATCTCAAGTGGCGGCGTCTCTTCCGTGGATTGACCTATGTACTGCCAACCTAGAGGTTGGCAGACTGGGAGCCAAAGTGTAAAATTTTTCCTTTGCCCCTCAACTTTCCCTTCATAATTGTTTACCTAGGAGATACCATCTCTGCCGGTGGTGGGGCCGAGGCTGCCACTGTTGCTAGAATTAGGTGTGGCTGGGGGAAGTTCAGAGAATTGATGCCAATCCTGACCATGAAAAGAATGCCTCTCCCCCTGAAGGGAAAGGTGTATGCCTCATGTGTTAGAAGTGCAATGACGTATGCCTTAGAAACATGGGCCGTTAAAGTAGAGGATGTTAACAGAATGGAGCGTAATGAGATGAGAATGGTGAGATGGATGTGTGGGGCCAGGCTACAGGATAGAATAACAAATGTTGAGCTGAGGAGACGTTTAGGTATAAAGAGTATTAGCGAGGTGATGCGTACAAGTAGACTGGGATGGTATGGACATGTGGAGAGAATGGATGAACAAAATTGGGTGAAAAAATGCAGGTCTGTGATTGTGGAGGGAGCTGCACCAAGGGGTGGACTGAGGAAGACCTGGGATCAGACTATACGCGCCGATCTCAAATCCAAGAACTTGACAAGTGAAGCAGCCCTTAACAGGGTTGCCTGGAACGCCGCCATTAGGACAAGAGACTGAAACTGCACTTGTGTGTGGAACACTCAGTCTTAAAATTTTATGTATGTACAGTATGTATGTAAGGGGCACAGGGTCTTGGGTGGGGCTTCCGTATCCCGGGCGTTTCTGCACCCTCCTCAGCTCCTCTCCTGGGAGCGGCTTCAGTCACCTGGGCATTAACTCAGCAAGTGCTGAAACACTAATAAGAGTTTTACCGCTGCACTGCGGAACTCCTTATATAATCCAAGGCCTAAAAAAATAGCATTTAACCCTCCAGCCCCGGCTATGTATTATATATATATATTCCTCGAAATCCGGGTGTTTTGGCCGAAAAACGTCTAGGCTAGGCTACCGTATATTCGTTAATCAGACTGCTTCCCGCATTCCCGCGCATCCCCAAGCATAGCTGTGTTATTTACCTGTAGAATGGCATTAAGTAGAGCTCTCTAAGTCAACTGGTTGAGCTGTGATGATGATTTCATTGGAGATAACTTTATGGCCAAAACAGCCACTTTACACCACTTTTCGATACTTAACAACAACATACAGGCACACAAGAACAAGCGACGCTCTCCTTCTTGTGGCCGGAGATGCGGAGCGTCGGTCCAGCCGGCTGTTGTTTACATGCGTCGGACCGACGCCGCGCACAGCAAGCTCACAGGCTGTGACGTCATGGGTGTTTAAGGGACCATCCGGGTTTCTGTTACATGCTTTTTTATGGGCGTTCAAGAGCCCATCCGGGAACGGAGGGTTAAACCAGCCCAGTATCATTTTTTTTTTTTTCTATTTTTTTTTTTTTTATTTATTTTCTATTGCCCCTTGGCCATGCCAAATATCACTCCTCCACATCCCCTCCTTTCCCCCCCCCCCCTTCAATTATCACCTATTCTCTCTCTTATTCCCTTGTTTCGTCGATATATTTTCGTGCTATCAATAGCGATTCATAAGCAAGCTGTGCTTGTATGTGCTACACAGAGAGAGAAAGAGCGGGAATAACACGACAGTATCGCTCCAGACGTCGTGAGGGGTGGTAGGCTGGCAGGCTGGCTCAGCCTTCAGTTATGTAACTCCCGCTCTAATTTGCCGATTTTGACCATCCAAACGCTGTTGCCACTTGTTTTATCTTAGTTTCTTACAGTTTCTTACAGTAGATCCTCTGGAAAAAGGCAAACTATGCCTGTGTATCCAGCTCAGTACCAGTACTTGCACTGCTGCGGTTGTTCACGGTGTTGGCGGCGGCGGTAGCAGACGCAACATTTTTACTATTCTGTATTTTTGTTTTATAATCAAACTTCAAATCTTGTCTTCCCCATGCTTTATCAAGATTACTTTCAAACTCCCTTATTGATTCGGAATCGACTACATACTGGGGCAGTGCGTTCCACTCATTTACCACTCTATCACAAAATGAGTTCTTTGCCTTCTCAAGCCTATTTCTTTCTTTGTAAATTTTCTTAGAGTGTCCTCTCGTTCTTGTTCCCTCCCGCATCAAGAAGATACCTTCACACACATCCTCATCGTACTTTCCTGACACTATCTTAAAAGTCTCTATCATATCCCCTCTCTTTCTCCTATATGCCAGTGTCGGAAGCCCCAGTGTCCTCAACCTCTGCTCATAGCCCGCGTTCTTCAACGTTGGTACCAGCTTGCTAGCTCTCCTCTGCACTTTCTCCACTGCTTCTATATCCTTTACCATATATGGAGCCCACACCTGGTTTGCATATTCCAGGTGCGGCCTAACCAGCGCTGTATATAGATTCCTGAAGATTTCTTCGTCAAGTGACACAAATGTCCTCCTTATCAGCCCTACAATTCTATATGGTTGTAACGGGTTAATATCTTTATAATCAATGTAAAATAGGCGCATATGGATAAGTACTAATGATATTTATAGTACGATGACGATTTGAGTGTAGGAAACAGTCTAAATACAGTACCTCGGCACAGGGAGGGGTGGCCACTACCCCACCTGCGCAGCGGAGAGGTTAATAGTGGTAAAGCAGAGAGGGTTCTGTGGGAGCGCTCGGTTATAGCCTTGGCCTTGCTCGGGACCATGGGGCTGTTCGGTCAGACAGCCTGTGGAACAACAACAACAACCACGTCTGGCGTAGGGATGCAGCGACCCTACCGCCCGCCACTTCGGTGGTGCAGTCAGCCTCTGTAGCAGTTACGGTGATTTCTTGTTACTGCCTTATTGTAGTACGGTTAAGGCTGGTGTGGTGCGATTTCGCCAGGTAGGCTACAAGTGCTTCAGACGGACTTTATTGAGTTGTGCTGAAACACTGTTAGCACTATACCAATATCAGCCACAGTGATAACATGATGGGGCGTTGTTGTGGCAAGACTTTATTGTACTGTGATGCAGTAAAGACTGTAGCCACCATGTTATGATTGCTGTGCACTGTGTGCAGTACTGTAATTGTACCATGGAAGCCACATTCACTGTGGACGGTTGCGATCTTTAAACCCGTATGTACACTCGACCCTCCATTTGCCGTACCCCCAATTGCTGGTTTTCGGATTTCCCGGTCACTGACCAACCCCCGGACAATATTTGACAGGCCCGTACATATGTAATGAAAAGTCCGGGAACATTAACGAAATTACGACATTCGAATTTACCGCAGGGCACGGCGCAAGTTTTCCGCACTCCTGCACTATTAACCCTCCGGATCCGGGGGCCTTCATATGAGGCGATCGTCGTGTCCGGGGGTATTCCTGAAAAATGGCTAAGTTCACAGTTTGATATCTACTGATTGAGACCACCTAGAGCAGTCAACTAAATTGCATAGTGTAGAACCAACCTTCGTCTGTAGAATGGCGTTGATTTGACATCGCTACGACAAGTGGTTGCCGAGATACGATGATGGGAATGGAGGTAATTTCCCGCGTATTTTCGCCTGTGTCCGAACGCTTCACCGCGGCCCTGGCTAGCACGCACTAAGTCACTCGTCGCTCCCGTGGCTTTTGTACCGGTACACGATATTATGTATTTATGGAGATAATGTGATATTATTGTGTCATTTATTGCTTGTTCAACCTTTATTTGAGTTATATGAAACTTTATAGAACATATTTTCGGCGCTTTCACTGTTATTGTAATATTATTGTGTCAATTTCACTGTTATTGTAATAGTATTGTGTCACTTTCACTTTTATTACTTGTTGTTGTTGTTGTTCCCTAAGCTGCCTGGCCGAACAGCCCCGAGTCCCTGAGGAAGGCCACGGCCACGATCGGGCTTTCCCACAGAGCTCTCATTGAGTGAAGGTTGTGTTGTTGGCGTAAGTGGTTGTGTGAAATGCAGTCTTCTATGATGTGTTTAATGGTATGGGGTGCTGTGTTACATCCCGGGCAGGCGTCGACAACGGAGTCATCCAGTCTCTTCTGATAGCTCAGGAGAGCTGGATGGTGTCCGCATCTCAGTCTGGCCAGGTGGACTCTGTCCTCGCGAGGGAGGGAGGATTCGGAAGGATGGATTTCGGGAGGTCGTGCATGCAGCTGCATGTTGTCTGTGAGTGAGTGGATGGATTGGCGAGAGATATGAGTATGGATGTGCTTCTGGAAGTTGGTTCGGGGTGGGCAGGGAGGGAGAGAGGACAATAATTGTGTGTGATACCGTGTGCTGGGTGTTGTTTTGATATTTCTTGGTGTCTGTGGGTGTGTTGCCATGTAGTTTAGTGGGTGGTCTTGGTTCGTGGAGGCTGCTGCCAGGAATTGAGTGCCTCTCATGTCCAGATGGTCTTTGACTTTGAGGATTTTGGTTTCTTGATGTAGATGATCTGTGGGTGCAGTAGCTGTGCAGCCTGTAATGATCTTCAGGGCTTTGTTTTGAATCGTCTGTAAGGTCTTATGATGTGTTTCAGCTAGGTTAGAAGCCCAGGCTGGGCTTGCGTATTCCATTACTGATCTTATGTATTGTTTATATACTGTGGTGGTAGTTTCTTTGTTGTGTCCAAATTTTGTGTGAGCAAGTGACCTGAGGGCGTTAAGTCTGGGTGTCAGTTTCTTTTTAATGTTTGTGGTGTGCTGTTTGAATGTCATATGAGTATCATATGTTACTCCTAGGATTTTGGGTGTGTGTGTATGTGTTAGGGGTGTGTTGTTTATGGTGAGTTGAGGGATGTATTCGTGTTCACCTGTCCAGCTTGTGAGCAGGGTTGCGGTGGATTTGGCTGGGGCTAGATTAAGTCTGTTTGCAGTGCACCAGCCATGTAGTGTGTTGAGATAGGGTTGAAGGAGATCTGTTGCTCTTCTTGGGTCATGGTGTGTGCATGTGAGTGTTATGTCATCTGCATAGGAGGCTAAGTTTATTTGGGGAGTATTGCGTGTAGTTATATCGTGCATGTACAGATTGAAGAGTGCGGGCGATAGGACGGATCCTTGTGGAACTCCGTTTGGAAAGTTTCTGATTTTTGATGACTGACCGGCAAAAGATACGTGTGCACATCTGCCTGCTAGGAAGTTGGCCAGCCACCTTTTTGTGTTGTTGTGCATGTTTGTGTTGTAGATTTTGTTTGTTAGGTTGTGGCGGGGGATGGCATCGAAGGCTTTACTAACTCTTCTTGTTATGAATTATTGTCACTCTCACTGTTATTATTGAGTTATTATTACTTATTATACATTTTGTGTCACTTTCACTTACTAGGTTTAGAGGCTAGGCTAGGCTAGGCTAGGCTAGGCTACGCAAGCGTACAGTACCGTACGGTATCGTATTTGACACTTGTAATTATTACATTTGGTTGTTTCTTTCACTTAGACATATTGTTATATTGTTTTTAGTGTCACTTTCACTTTTTACAGGTTTCACTTATAAATACTTATTGAATAGTTACTCTAATATATAGTTGTTGTGTCTCTTTCACTTGCACATATTGTTATATTGTTTTTAGTGTCACTTTCACTTATAATAATTATAGAATAGTGTCTCTTTCACTTGCACATACACTCAACCCTCAGCTATCACTCCTAATTGGTGCAGCTGTAGCCGCGCGGTAGCTGTAACCGCGATAGCCATACTGATGAACTAATGGGAATAATTCTAATTGGTGCCTGGGTGCCGAATTTGGCAACTATTTTTCGTATTTTGCGATTTTTACCTAATAATTTCCACTGAACACTAACATAACATAATAATAATTATAAGAAACATTATAAAAGTAAATATAAGAACATATTACACCATCACATTTACCTTTTTAGGTGTGTTGAGGGATTTAGGTGGGTTGGGTTCCGAGGCTAGGGGTGGCGAATTATTGGCCACTCCTACGTTGCTCTATCTCGTTCAGTATCCCTTCAACATCAAATCCTTCAAATTCTGAAGTGTCATCATCCACTGTATCCAATTCAAGTGCCGTAAGTAAAGGCTGTTCATCGATTTGTTGCCGTGGTCGAGGCTCACCGAAGGGGCCCAGTTGAGGGTGGTCGGAGGGGCCTGGCCGACCACGAAAGAAGTCTGTGATCTGGCGTTGCTGGAGAGAGTTGATATGGGCGTGGTACCTATCCTCATAACCTGCCAAGACCTGATTAAATAAGGATGTCCTTGTTTCACTGTTCACGATTGAATCTTGCTCAATAATATGCCGCATCTGTCCACCTAACTCTATGAGGAGTTTTATGTCGCTCATGGGAATGCCGTCCATTTGTGTTTCAACATTCTCTTCATCTTCTGCACTATCCTCCTGTCCTTCTTCGTCCTCCTGGAGTAGGTCTTCTGCTGTAACATTTGCTGGCCTCAACATTTCCCTGATTTCCTCGCCAGTTGTCTCTGCAAAACCACGGCCAGCGATCCCTCTTGCCTCCTCTGCTGCTGCCTCTAACTCTGCATCCACTGACTGCAGCTCACCTGCCACTATTACCTGCCTGTCCTCTGGTAGACCCTCCAAAATGTTGCGCCATGCATGGTTGATTGTAGCCGGGGTTACATTCTTCCCGCAATCTACCACCAAGACTATTGCCTTTTTGACATTGTAATTCTTCCAATACCGAATCACTTTTTTTTTCAGATTCGGTATTTGCTTCAGCTTCCTCGTCCTCTCTTCATCCTCACTATCCACCAACTGCTGAATAAGTTGATTGTCTTGTGTTGCCTGCCGCATCTGACGAAACTGCCGTCGAGAATATGCAGCCTTCACTACCGCAATCACCTCCTGGTCAAGGGGCTGGATTAGGGAGGTTGTGTTGGGAGGCAAGAATTCCACTTTCACGTTGGGGTTCTCCGTCCTCATAAGGGGTGAATGGCCAGGGGCATTATCCAGCAGGAGTAGAATGTTAAATC
This sequence comes from Lithodes maja, assembly GCA_037953745.1. Classification (NCBI taxonomy): domain Eukaryota; kingdom Metazoa; phylum Arthropoda; class Malacostraca; order Decapoda; family Lithodidae; genus Lithodes; species Lithodes maja. The sequence goes on along the minus strand of JBAKBP010010030.1, from coordinate 56,467 downwards.
TAACGTTCTTGGCCTTGCAGTACTCCTTAACTTCCGCGACGAATGCTTCCTTAAACCAGTCCAGGGAGAGCTTGGCAGACATGTATCCTTTCTTGGAAGATAGCCAGTGGACATTTAAGTTGTTCATATCATGCCCCTTGTAAGCCCTAGGCCTCTTGGCACGATGAATGATGGTAGGTTTCAAGCAGCAGGTACCTGAAGCATTCATGGCGAAGAGCAGGGTGAAGCGTTCTTTTATCGCCTTTCTACCCCTAATTTTGGCTGACTTGTTGGTGATAAATGTACGTTTGGGCATTGTCTTCCAATAGAAGTTTGTTTCATCCATGTTAAATATTTGGTCTGGAATGTATTGTCCCGCTTCTATGATGTTTTTCAGGGCCTCTGGATATGCACGAGCTGCAGGCCTGTCCCCACTAGCCGCCTCACCCGATACTTTAACACTCTTAATTGTATGGCGGCTCATGAACTTGCTAACCCACCCTTTGGAAGCCTGAAATGCTTGGGGGTTATCCACACCAAGCTTACGAGCCACACTTTGATAAATCTCCTTGGCTGTGACCGTAATCTCACGTGTGTCCACGGGCAAGTTCCGCTTTGCCTGCTTATTCAAGTATCGCCCCAACACTTGTTCCGTCTTAAGTAGCACTTTATTAGAACTTCGAAAGGCATTCGATGCAGCAATTGATGGGGCAAGTTTCATGCGACTCTTTATGTTTTCTCGCTTTTGATAAATCCCCCTCACTGTCGATTCATTCACTCCAAACTTCTTTGCCACACTCCTTTTTGTTTCACCCTTGCCTATTAAGTCCACAATTTCCTGTTTCTGAGCATACGTAAGGTTCTTTCTCTTCTTAATGTCTCGATTTGGTGCGGTCACATTACGCTGAGCGAAGGTAGGGGGATTCGGTGGCCGTTGGGGTGGGTTAGTAGCCATTGTTCACAGGTATAAAAACACTTTTCACAGCTTTCACCAGACAACAATGGGGGTACAAGTAAGACTGAGAAATTGTAAGTATGGCGGGACGGCGGGAGGGTAGGAGGATGGGTGGCGGCCAATCACAGCGCTTGCTTCCCATGATTCACGCCCAATCAGGGAGCGAGTAGCGTAAACGTATGCTTGCCGCCCGCCTGGGAATTCCCAAGCCCGGGAATTTCCAATTTTGTTGTATTTTTGGCCACATTTGGTGCGTGATAGCCAGCTCATAGGCGTGAAAGCCATGGTCTGACAGCTTTTGGGGAGCAGGCGATAGCTGTGGAACGCGATAGCTAAGTGCGTGAAAGCTGAGGGTTGAGTGTAGTGTTTTATTGTTCTAGTGTCACTTTCACTAGTGTTCTCAGGGTCAGTGCCACTTAGAAGTTTACCAGGATGTGGAAATCATCGTGGCAAGGCGTGATGCACAGTGCTACCCGACATTCCTGGCACTGATACGACGTTTTGGTGGTTGTCTGGGGTCTTCGGGTGGTGTGGCTGCAGACATGGCACCGTTTCTGGGTCTTGCGACCAGCAGCTACTGGAAGGGTGACGATCCTGTGCTTCTTGTGGTGTTCGGAAGCGTATGTGCGGTCCATGGTGCCAGCTCCTGGCATATGTTGAGCTCATGGGGCATCCTCAGGCACGGCATATTCCCCAATGAGATCCAGAATGAGCTGTTTCTGGAATCTCTGAAGGTTGGTGTACTTCCTGGGCATTGTGGGGTTCATCAGCTTGTACAGGTTGTACGAGTTGAGCACAGACACATCCATCATGTGCAGGAAGAACTTCTTATACCACCTGCAGGAGGTCCGCAGGCAGTCGATGAAGCCAACCTGCATGTCTGACTTGTCAACCAGACGCATGTTTATGTTGTAGTCCATAACTGCGTCTGGCTTCATGATGGGCTCCCTGGTCCTGTGGTTGACTTTGCCAGAGTCAACCAGGTTGCCCTTGTGGATGGTGCTCATCATGTTGACCTTCCTTTGGTCGTGCCAATGGATTGCCAGCATCGGACCATGTTGCTTGAGGAAGATGTCCTTCTTCTTGGTCTTTTGGGGGAATTCCGGCATGTTCTTCCTCGTTCCCCGTACTGTGCCCACAGTCTGGGTTTGCTGCCTGTACTTGTACAGGTACTTGGTGAGGATGGGGGACGTATAGTAGTTGTCCGTGTAGAGTATGTGGTTCTTGTTGAAGTAGCGATCCATCATCGCCTTCACCACCGCTCCACCGAACCCTATTTCTTGATCTGCAAGAACCTCACTCTCCTTCCCACTGTAGACAATGAAGTCCAGCACATAACCCGTCTTACAGTCACAGAGGACGAAGAGCTTGATGCCGAATCGATGTCTCTTGGAGGGTATGTACTGCCGGAAGTGAAGGTTCCCCCGGAACAGCACAAGAGACTCGTCGATCACGACCTTTTGAAAAGGCCTCAAGAATGTGGAAAACTTGGCCTTCATCATGTCGTAGAATCCCCTTATCTTCCACAGGCGGTCTGTTTGGTGTACATTGGTGTTGGTAACGAAGTGCAGGCTACCAAGTATGGCGAAGTAGCGGTCCCGGGACATAAGTTTTCCAAAAGAAGGTGTGGCAATTATGTCGCCTGTGATCCAGTAGTCTGCCAGCCGATGCTTCTTCACATGTGCCATGAGCATGGTCAGTGCTATGAAGACATACATTTGGGCAATGGTGACAGGCTTCCAGGCCTTCATGTGGGAACTATGGGTCTTGCCGCTGAGGTGGTCACTGAGGGCCTTCTGCTTATTGGTCTCATTGACAACAAATGACATGACCTCATTGTCGAAAAAGGCTTTGAAAAGCTGGCCAGGTGATGAGTTGGGTCCCCCAGGGAAAGATGGATCAATCCCTGCGGCATTTTGGGCGTCATCGAATGTGGCATCTTGTGGCTGAAAGGTGGCCCCATCCTCCCACGTCCAGACATCAGCATGCCTGGCACGGGGACGAGGACGGGCAGCAGGGGCGTCGGCAGCAGCAGGGGCGGCCTGGCCGCGGCCACGCCCACGCTGACCAGCAGGGCCCCTGGCACGGTCACATCCACGTCCACGTCCAAGGGCACGGCCACTCCGAGCACGGGGACATCCAGGGTCACGGCGGGGTGCTGGGTCGTCCAACCACTCAGCTTCGTCCACAACAGGGTCGTCTGGCAGGTCATAATTATCCTGCCCAGAATCTGCACTGTGGTCGTCCATAAATCTTGAAGGGCGGCCATATTCGTGGGTATCTTCTGGGTCATAGGTGGGATCCTGGTCGTCACTTGGTGGTGGTACATCAGGTGGCGACTGCTGGCGTGGGGGGTGGTGAAGGTGAGCTAGTTGGCTCTGTAGTTTTCAGGCGACGACGAGAGCGTTTTAGGGACAGCTTAGGGCCTGAGGTGCTGCTTTCTGCCCCCCCCCCCCCCCTGTGGCCATGAACAAGGCCCTTCTGGAGATGCGTTGACCACTTGCACCACTTGTTGATGGCTGTGGGTCATGCGGGGCCAATTCCGCACCACTTGCACCCCTTACACTACTTCTTGAGGGCTGTGGATCATGCGGGGCCAATTCCGCACCACTTGCACCACTTCTTGAGGGCTGTGGGTCATGCAGGGCCAATTCCGCACCACTTGCACCACTTGTTGAGGGCTGTGTGTCATGCGGGGTCAATGAGGCACCAGCCGCGGGCAACGAGGGCCCGGGAGACAATGGAATAGGCCTACCCACGCTCGACTCTTCACTCTCATCCTCACTATCAGCATCTTCACCTCTTTCCCTTTCGGCCGCCTCCCGTGCCTGCTTCCTTGCACTATCCAGCACAGCTCCCCTATAGAAGTAACTGGCTATTTTGGCCGGGGAAGGAGTCCCTGGAGTCCCCACAGCCGACGCCGGGGTCGCAAGCGTGCGCGCCGGGTCACGTTCACGTGATGCGGGTAGGACACTTCCCATTTCACCCACACTTTCATCACCTTGATGATGTTCATCGCATCCAACATTGTCATCACTATCGTCATCATCAGTGCTATGAAAGCCCTGGAATTCTTCGCCATCTTCCACTTCATCAACATCTTCACTAACCACATGCTCTTCCTCAAAATCACTCTCAATTTCACTAAGGTCATGATCACTTAACTCTTGTAACACACGGGCAACACCACCGGGACTTAGCAACGTTTGCTTGGTCGTTTTAGCTTTGCCTTTCGTAGGCTTACGGGTCGCGGCGGCGGGCGTGGATTCGGACAGTGATTTTTTTGGGTTAACTCCAGCCATCTTGGGTGTGTGATAACAACTGATGCTGCCTGGTAGTTTGTGCTTGGTGGCGCTGCGGTCACCCACGCACCAAACAAAATCAGCCCACGCACTTTGAATGCTTTGATTTTGATTTTGCCTCATATGAGGCCTCCCGGACTCCTAACCATTATACGTTTTGCCTCATATGAGTCCTCCCGGATCCCAAGGGTTAATAGGCCTACATCATCATCTAGCCAGTTTCCCTTTAGTAAAGAAATCTCGGAATTATTCTATAATTGCACCTATACAAGCTAAACAAATTATTATTGCATTTAACAGGAAGGTACAACGAGGTAAGTGATGTGGTATAGGTGGCAATATGCGGAAATGGATTATAAGGGCATTCCACCCCCCTCTGACCCTCTTACGAAAATCTACGGTTACTCGCTCCACCCCAACTGGATTTCTACCGTTTTACCCAACCAGCGGGGGTGTGGGGGCGGCAGCCCCCACCCATAATACTAGGATAGGTTAGGTAAGGTTGTTAGGTTAGGCTAATGTCTCTCTGAAACATTGTAAAATCCGTGTCATATCTAGATTGATAGACTTTTGTCAGAGGGGGCGGAATGCCCTTATAATCCATTTCCGCATATTGCCACTTATACCACATCACTTACCTTGTCGTACCCTCCTGTTAAATACAATAATATTTTTTTTAGCTCGTATAGGTGCAATTATAGAAATTTACCTAAATCTCATATAAAGGTATACTGTATAATGTTATTGTATTTATAAACATAACAATCCCAAGCAGCAGTTTTTTTCGTTAATAGCCTATTCGTTCGGCTTGAAAGAACACGTGTTCATTTTTGCCAGAAACGTACTTTCGGCGGCAACATGCGCCGCGACAAGAAGAAGGAGAATGCTACTTGGACCAAAATCGGCAAAATGGCGACGTGTATATATAAACTATTCCAGCTTTGAAGGCTTCGTAGGGCAAGCCATGAGAACTGAGGAGCTTAGATACCCGACTAGGGAGGAAATAAGGGCCCAAAGTAGCTATCATGGTACAGTAAACCCTCACTCTTTCGGACTAATTGGGGGAGACCCCTGTCCGAAAGTGTCAAAAGTCCGAAAGGGCCGAGTCCGAACTCACACTTCAGCCTTTCAGACAAATCCGAAAGGCTGAAATAATGTCCGAAGTTTATAAGTCCGAATACACATTCACCTAACCAGACAAGTCTGAAACTCGGCTCTTTGGTCCGAATGCGATTTAATTTTTCTCAGCCTTTCGGACAAATCCGAAAGGCTGAAGCATGAGTCCGAAGTTAAATGTAGTCCGAAAGTGTAGTCCGAAAAGGACGGAGGTATTTTCTCAGCCTTTCGGACAAATCCGAAAGGCTGAACCATGAGTTCGAATTGAAATGCTTGTCCGAAAGCCTTGGAATTCCGAAAGTGTGAAGTACGAAAGAGCGAGGGTTTACTGTAATAAGGAGAAGAATAACGATGCGGACAATGACGAGAGGGACAGTAATGAGGCGGACACCTAGTAGCATGACGAAGCATAAAAAAATGAACGAAATACGCCTAGGCCTAATTTAATAATAGATTCTTAAAATGTTACTGATGAGTCTTATTATCCTTTACATATTTTAATTGCCATGTACTTTAGTAGTACTGTATTCAGAAAACTCTGAATAACACAATTCAGGGTCCCACTATACGGTCACGGCAAACACTAGGCTAGACCTACACACCATCTACCCAATTTCCGTAGCCTAAGTAAAGTTATTTATTGTTATTGCATTTATAATTATATTATTTTCCATGTTATTGCCCATGATATTTCAGTACCGTACAGTATTGCCGTACAATAGTGGAAGTTGGCGAACGTTTCCGGATGATACAGTATACCTGTACTGTAATGGAGGACGTTCCCGCATAATGTCACGGATATTGGCGGACGTTCCCGCTTTTAGGGACCGTTTTGTATTCCCGGACTTTTACGGTCTCGGACTCGGCTCCCCCCCAAATAGTCTGGCAAATGGAGGGTCGAGTGTACTGTATGTATGTATGTAACCACACCAACCTCAACATTCCTACAAGACAATATCATAACAAGACTTTAGTGTATTGAATGACCGTTAAGTCCGTACTTCCACCACTTATGCCTTGTGCGACACACAATAGGATTATGTGCAGCATATTCTTTTTAATAATAATAATATGCTGGTATTTATTATTTGTCATGAGTGCGAATTCTCCAAGTGGATTCACGAGCGCTCACATTTTCCTTTTTTTATTTTTTTATTTGTTCTATCTTTCATCTAAAAAAAAAAAAATTCAAAGTTTATAATCATCGGTAACTATGCTCTGCAGTATCATAATCCGTTAGAAATATGAGTGTCTTCAGTTTCTTCTTGAAAGTGTCAATGCAAATCAATACAGTAGTGAAAGCCCCCTTACCTCCAGTGTGGGGGGGATGACTGGAGAATTCTTTGAATCTCAGCCTCCTGAGCTTACAACTTTAGTTAGGGGGTCCACAGAAGGCTGCACACTGGCAGCATGATCTGCAGGACTAGTGTAGGGAGCAATTAATTGACCCTTTTGTGCATCAGTACACAATTTGTGCCCTTCCTGGGATACCTAAAAGCCTTTGTGACCATCAGTATTGTTTAGAAACTTTTAGTTGAGTTACTTAATTCTCTGCAGTTGTCTTTGATTGAGCTGTGGGCTGAAAACTAATTTTGGAGAGGTAATTATGAGAATAAGATAATTCTATATCTGAATACTTAACGGCAACTCCCGGTGCATGAAAGGGGCAATTGGAAGAATTATGATAATTGGTAAAAGACAAATGTTGGGTGATGCTAGCTGTAACCCCTTCAGCACCATGATGCCTATTTACCTTTGATTCTGGCTAAAATTAAATGATTGTATGCAGTTTAAGAAGAACCTATGTTACTAAGAGGGTTTATGAAGATCGTATTTACCCATTTTAGTCGTAGAGTATAGGTATATTACAAACTAAAGAATACCATCTAATGGTAACCAGAATATGAAAGGGGTTAAAAGTATTATTATAATAATAATAATAATAATAATAATAATAATACTTTATTTCAGACTCACACAGTACAGAGGGGACCATACTGGGGTCCATATAATTATACCTTACAGTAACATAAATATATATAAGCTACTGTACATAGGCTACATAAAATAAAAAGAAATTAAATAATACCCAGCTTGCTATCATGTAGTTCACAGCACTGCCTCAACCAAAAACAGTGGTCATCAAACTACTGTGTTACCAAAACCACTGTCCTAATTGTGTACAGTACCATGCCTCACATCATTTAGCTTCCGGTACAGTATGTTGCTACAGTACAGTATAGGAATATCGGTACTGTACTGCACTATGAGGTTCAGTACCGGTATGCTAATTCTGTAGAGTAGCAGACCTGAAATCATTACTTAAGGTTAAATATAGAGCAACTTCCTCCAGTGTGCCTGGATCCTAGAGGTGTACACTACAGTATGCTTGGAGTTTGTAGCATTTTAATGATACTGTTCTCAGAAGTGTTAAGGCGCTGAATGAATTTATATGTTAGCTTTCTAATGAGTGATTGGTAACAGTGTAAGTTCATATAGGCACATAGCGTACTTGTACTCTCATATTTTGAGAGCCCCAGAAACATTTTCATGATACAGTATTGTGATATGAGATACTTAGTATATTCATTGTCATTTTCTTATAGTTCCACTATAGTTGTGCTGTATATATTGGTGAGCAGTAGGAGTTGAACAATGTTATTTTTGTATCCCATGTGCACATAAGAAATTTTCTTAATATTGAATTTCCCTGCATGTAAAGTTGCCTTCGCTGACGACCCATATCCTCATCATCTGAGCGATCACTTGAAATATAGTGTCCTAGATACTTTACTTTACTTACTTCTTCTATAATTTCTTCATACAAATGGAATTTAGGTAGCTTTGATTTCAATAGGTTAGATTTAAATATTATGATATTGCTCTTTATACGATTAAATTTGACTGAATGTTCGATTCCAAATTTTTCACATACTCTTAATAATTTATCCAGTCCTGCTCCAGAGGGCACGATTAAGGCTAGGTCATCAGCATACATGAGATGATTTACAATGGTGCTGCCAATGCAGCACCCAGTGCGAGTCTTGTTCAGCTCCAGACTAAGATCATCCATGTAGACGTTGAAAAGATACGGAGACAATATCCCCCCCTGCCTAACACCATTGGTTACGGCGAAAGAGCCTGACAGGATGTTGCCCCATCTTACACACATTTTTTGATTAGCATACCAGAAAATAAGTATCCTAACAATATAGCTAGGCACTCCCCTGTTCACTAATTTTTCAAATAAGGTTTTGTGACACACCCTATCAAAAGCCTTACTTGTATCAAGGAAACAAGAGAAAATTGAGCTATTTAGTTTGTTGTATGTATCAATCACTTCTTTCAGCACATATATGCATTGGTCTGTGCCATGATTTTTCTTAAAGCCAAACTGATTGCTGCTGGTGACAATATATGCAGACATTCTTTCTAGCAATATCATTTCAACTACCTTACTCACCACACTAGCAAGTGCTACTGGGCGGTAGTTGTCTTTAGCTGTAATTTTACCTGATTTATCTTTAATGACAGGAACAAGTATTACGGATATCATAGACTCCGGCAGGACACCATGCATAAATAGACTGGTGATGCAAGAACTAAGTTTATCTACTGTATTAACAACTTATCTGCATATTTAAGATGTTCTGCATATATACCATCCAGCCCACAAGCTTTGTTTAGGTTAAGTTTTCTTATGGCATTCTCAAGATCACTTTCAGTCACTTTAATGTCTTCATAATTACTATCTTTCACATATTGAATTGCACCATTAGTAGACCTTTGGTTTACACTGTTAAGTAGTTCCTTAAAATGAGTTTTCCATAAGTCAGCAATGTTCTCTTCACCCGTAACCCCCTCAACACTGACAGGTAATGGTGTGTTACAATTTTGCATGGATCTGATGTCCTTCCAAAAACAGTTAGTATTAAGAGTGGGTCTGTTAACTACAGTACTGTATATGGAAAGGTAGATGATTCCACTATTGGATACTGTGGAGAAAAAATTAGCAGCTAAATATGTTGGTGCTTGTTTGATATATGTGGTGTTTTAGGTTGTGGCTGCCTCTTGTAGATTGTGTATTTGTAGGATGTAAGTACGTAAATAGGAATGAATGGAGAATGCTAGTGAATAGATGAGTGTAAATGCAGTCGTTTGGGAGAGGGGGTCAGGCACCAGTTGGACTAGATAATAGTCCATCTGGCGCCTAGCCCCGGGAGTCTGTAGAAAATAAGGGTACGACTGGATGCATGATGGGGCGGGCTTGTGGAGGCGGCTTTGCTGCGTGTTTGCCTGCGGCAATCGGAGCCTCTCCGGGAGATCTGGGATCTGAGAATCTAGCTGGAGACCCAAAATGGGCTTAGGTCTCTGGGTATTTCTCCTGGACGACCTAGATGCGTGTGATTTTGTGTTTGTTTTTGTTTTTTTATTTTGTTTTAATCTGTTATGTTATGATGTCCCTGTTTGGGGCTCTGTCTCCAGTCGGCTAGGCCTACCCCCAATTTAAAAAAAAAAAAAAAAAATGGGGGTATGTATACCAGAGTATACTGTATACAGTACATACATACAAGTACTGTACGTGTCTTTGTCTATGTCCGCTAAGTTGTTTATAAGTTTGTAAAATATTTAATATCTGTGTACATGACTTCTTGTACTGTATGTTTGTCCAGTTTATTGTATACGAGTACTGTAATAACAATACTACTACTACTACTACTATACACCCAATGGTATAGCGTAATTTTTCCATTACATGCAATGTAATGGCTCAGACGGAGTTGCCTTTCAGTAGTTGGAGTGTACTGTAGTACAATAAAGTCCCGCCACATCACTGCCCCACCAAGTCATCACTGTGGCTGATGTTGGTATAGTGCTAGCCGTGCCTCAGCAAGACTCAACAGAGTCCCCTTGCAGCACTTACACCTGCAACCACACCAGCCTAACAGTGTTACAAAATGACAGCACCATAACAAGACTCTACTGTATATTAGGCAATTTGGACTATAGAACAATAAAGTCCTGCCCCAACATGCAAACACTGTTGCCGACACAGCTGTGGTGCCAAACAGCGCCCAGGTAAGACTCCGTCCTCTGTGGCACCTATCCGCACCCCACCAGACTCGGCAGTGCCATACCAAGACAGTGCTAAGATAAAGACTTTATCGCATAGTAATGGCTGTTGGTCCACAAGTCTATCGCCATCCCTCCTATAAGTCGCCTTGTACGACACGCAGGAGGATACGTGAGGCATATTCTTTTTTTTCCTCCACCATTAGATGAAGGCCCCCTTACCCCCTGGGGGGTAATAATAGTAATGTTGCTGATGGTAATGGTAATACAAATAATGACAATAATAGTAATTATAATAACATTAAAAATAATGAGAGGAAGAGAGAGAGAGGATATGTACAAAAGCAACTGCTGCCTTTACTGAGATCATATTGTTCATGTTATTTTTATTTTGTTTTGTTAACATCAATGATAAATGACGTATTAATAACTTTAATATTATAATTATTTTTTCACTATATATACTGTATATACTGTATATGTAATTTGTATACATATTTAATATAACCATCGCTAACTAACCAAAACAAACCCCAAAAAACTCTACAAAACACTAAACAGCATCACACTTTCCAACAGCAACACAACACAATCACATGCTGCAATCACAACAACAGACTCTACTCCTTCACGTAAACAACAAGCAAACACTTTCATCAATCACTTCTCTCATGTCAGTCACCTAAAACCCCACAAAGACGACCGACGTGTCATCCGACGCAAAAGACAATTCCCCACAGACCCTGACTATACACCCTTCACCAACAACCAGACAAAGCATATCATCAACAATCTCAAGCTCTCACCCGCCTGTGGCCTAGACAACATAAGCAACATTCACCTCACTCCTCAGACACCTGGGACTACGAGGCATACAAGCACTCACTAACATATCAAACTACAGCTACTCACACAACACAATACAGTCAGGCCTCTCAATACGCGAGTATATGGGCGACACATGAGGGCGCGGAATGGAAATTCGCGTATTAGCAATAGAGTATTATATGGGAATAAATCGATATGGGCGGCACTGACTCCAAGTTGTCTACTTTAGGCCTATTTATCTCTGTCAATTGCCACAAAAGGTACATATATGTATACATAAACATCCAAATCATAAGAAAATATAACAATAATAAGTTTGTTCTTGCGAGGGGGCATGATGATGGGGGCAAAAAACTATATCACTGCACACGAGTCGGACTGCGTGGACTGAGGGTAGACTGGCGTCCCTGCGCAGATGGATGCGCGGAATGGTGGGGGGCCTCGCGTATTAGCTGAACTCCCCGGAATTGCCCTTATATCGGCCCCGGATTCGCGTTTTAAAGGTACATCACGCGTTTTGAAAGTTTTGGGTATGATTCGACCCCCTCCTCGCATATAAGGTGAATCGCGTATTAAAAGCTCGCGTATTGGCAGGCCAGACTGTACCAGACATCTGGAAGCATGGTATCATCATCACATTCCCCAAACCTAACAAAGACCCCACGCTACCCTCCTCACACCGCCCTATCACACTCCTTTGCACCCCCTCCAAAGTCATAGAGCGCCTTGTACTACAACTGATGACACCTGACTTACCCCTTTCTCCAACACAACACGGCTTCAGGCCATTGCACTCCACAAACACTCTTCTTACAGACCTTACACAAAGAGCTTTTGACGGCATCAACTCAGCTAGACCACCACACAGATCAGTACTTGCCACACTTGACATTAGTAAAGCCTTCGATGCCATCCCCCGCCACAACCTAACAAACAAAATCTACAACACAAACATGCACAACAACACAAAAAGATGGCTGGCCAACTTCTTAGCAGGCAGATGTGCACACGTATCTTTTGCCGGTCAGTCATCTAGCATTAGAAATTTCCCAAACGGAGTCCCGCAAGGATCCGTCCTGTCGCCCGCACTCTTCAATCTGTACATGCATGATATAAATACACCAAATTCACCCCAAATAACCATAGCCTCCTACGCAGACGACATAACACTCACAAGCACGCACCAAAACCCAGACACAGCAACAAGACTCCTTCAAGACTATCTCGACACATTACATGAATGGTGCACTACAAACAGACTCAATTTAGCCTCAGCTAAATCCACTGCAACCCTCCTCACAAGCTGGACAGGAGAGCACTATTATGTCCCGGGACTCAACATAAACAACACACCCCTAACACACACACACACAAAATCCTAGGAGTAACATACGACACCCAAATGACATTCAAACAGCACACCACAAACACGAAAAAGAAACTGACACCCAGACTTAACGCCCTCAGATCACTTGCCCACACGAAATTTGGACACACCAAAGAAACCACAACCACAGTCTACAAACAATACATAAGATCAGTTATGGAATACGCAAGCCCGGCCTGGGCTTCTAACCTAGCTGAAACACATCATAAGACCTTACAGACTATTCAAAATAAAGCCCTTAAAATCATCACATGATGCACAGCTACTACACCCACAGATCACCTACATCAAGAAACCAAAGTCCTAAAAGTTAAAGATCATCTAGACATGAGAGGCACTCAATTCCTGGCAGCAGCCTCCACGAATCAACACCACCCACTACACTACATGGCAACACACCCACAGACACCAAGAAATATCAAAACAACACCCAGCACACGCTATCACACACAAATACTGTCTTCTCTCCCTCCCTGCCCACCCCAAACCAACTTCCGGAAGCACATCCATACTCATATCACTCGCCGTTCCATCCACTCACTCATAGACAACGCGCAGCTGCAAGCACGACCTCCCGAAATCCATCCTTCTGAATCCTCCCTTCCTCGCGAGGACAGAGTCCACCTGGCCAGGCTGAGATGCGGACACCATCCAGCTCTTCTGAGCTATCAGAAGAGACTGGATGACTCCGTCGTCGACACCTGCCCGGGTTGTAACACAGCACCCCATACCATAAAATACATCATAGAAGACTGCATTTCACACAACCACTTACGCCAACAACACAATTTACACTATTTGAGAGCTCTGTGGGAGAGCCCGACCGTGGCCATGGCCTTCCTTAAGGACTCGGGGCTGTTCGGCCAGGCAGCTTAGGGAACAACAACAACAACAACAACAACAACAACCATCGCTATTAGCATAATTCATACACACATACACGCTCACACTTATGCACACACACTACGAATCGGAGGGAGAGCCGGATTTTCCCGGTTTTATGACAACATGGACCGCAGAGGACACTGGAAAATTTTGCTTCATGCTGTTGAACAAAATCAAGAAATTGGAGGACCGAGTGACTGGCTTGGAGATAGTTAAGAAGGAAATTGTTACAGAGAATGGTGAGTTGAAGAACAGGTTGGAGTTAGTGGAGAGAGAAAAGGCAGTGATAATGACTAGGCTAGACACCAGTATCTCTGAAGGTAAAAATGCTTGGGGCATGACTAGAGACCAAGTGGTAAAGGATTTAGACAGTGTAAGGAAGGCTCACAGTGACGAATTCAGGAAGATATTGGATGAACAGAAACAGCAAGATGTTAGGATAAAGGACCAGGTAAAAAGTATGGTTAAGCAAGGCATCCACGAAAACTCTCAGGCCATCCAGGAAGAAAGTCGTAGGGCTAACTGCCTCATAATATCAGGGGTGGAAGAAAAGGAGGAACTAGACTGGACAAAACGAAAAGAGCAGGATGAAGGTCGCATCAACAATATTCTGGAATCTATTAAAGATGAGGAGGACACCTGGAAGGATGAAATATCAGACATGTTTAGGCTGGGAAAATATACAAAGGAATACAATAGACTGGTAAAAATTGAATTTAAGTCGAGAAGGACTTGTGATGAAATCATGGCAGTAGCGGCTAGGCTAAAAGGGTTAGAGGGTAAGGACAAAATCTACATCAGGCGAGACTTACCAGAAGAAGAGAGAAAGAAGGAGGCTGAACTAAGGAAAACTGCCAAGGAGGAAAATAGCAAGAGGACAGAACAAGAAAAGAATAAGTTTTTTTACGGAGTAAGAAAGGGGAAGATTATGAAACTTTCGGTAAAAAGAAACTAAAAATAAAAGAGGGTAGGGAACAGTCCGCCGCAGATAAGGCGCTTGGAGCAGGTAATGGGGGACTAGAAAGTATAAGGATTCTATATAGCAATGTCGATGGGCTAATCTCTAAGAAACTAGAACTAACAGACTTACTCAATACTAAGAAACCAGAAATAGTATGTCTCACTGAGACAAAACTAAGAGAAGACCTTGATATAAATTTGCTAGGATGGTCTGAATATAGGATTTGGAGGAGGGACAGAAAATTTCGACATGGAGGTGGAGTGTGCATCCTTACTAGGAAAGATTTGATTGTGTCTGAGATAAAACTAGAAACTTCAACAGCAGAAGTTTTAGCAATAGAGATTGGTGGAAACGAAAAAATAGTGGTGATAGTAGCGTATGTACCTCCCAAGACGAAGACATGGGGTAAGGAGGAGCATAGCCTAATGCGTAAGGAAACAATTAGTGTGCTAGGAAATATCTTGGCTTCAAAGGATGAAATAGTCATGTGTGGGGACTTTAACTGCAAGGAAGTGAATTGGGAAGATCTTGAAGCCGGAGCAGGGGAGGAAAGTTGGGGCTATGAATTTTTAAGTATGGCCATGGAAAATTCTATATACCAACATGTAAAAGAGTCAACAAGAGTAAGGGGAAGTGATCAACCAGCTAGATTGGACCTTCTATTCACAAGAAGGGAGGAGGAGGTTCAAAGTATTCAGTACCTATGCCCACTAGGAAAAAGCGACCATGCAGTTCTAGACATAGACTTACTATTGAAGTATAATCTACCCAAGGGAAGGGAAAAGCACAAGGAAAATCACTGGATGTATTCCAGAACCGATTTCGAAGGACTACAGGATTTTTTCAAGTCACAAAATTGGGATCAGGTGTCATCTGAAAGTGAGGTAGACAAAAAACTCCAGGCATTCATGGAGATCTATGATACTGGTATAAAAACTTTTGTCCCTAAGTACGTTAATAAAAGGAAAAAAAGTAATCGCAAAGTATGGTTTAACCGCGAATGTAGGCAAGCACAGGAAGCAAAAAACAAAGCCTGGAAAAAGATGAGAAACTGGGATTCGGAAGATAACAGGCAAAAGTATAAAGAGGAGAGAAACAAATACACAGAAATGAGGAGGAGGTCAGAGGCAAACCATGAGAAAGGGATAGTGGAGAACTATGAAAAGAATCCAAAAATGTTTTTCAAGTTTGTAAACGGCAAAAGGAAGATAAAAGCCACGATCGTAAAGATTAAAAGTGGAAACAGAATCATAGAAGAGGATACAGAGATTGCAGAAGAACTAAATAGAAATTTTGCATCAGTATTTACAAAAGAAGGAGAATTCATTGCACCAGAATCCAATGAGATAGGTACAGAGGAAATGCCGGAAGTCACATTTAACAGACCAGAGCTCATAGACAAAATGAGTAAGGTGGACCCAAACAAAGCCGCTGGACCGGACGGAGTATCAGGCTGGATTATTAAAGAAAATGCTAAGGAACTAAGTATACCGTTATATGACATAATGACCAAATCATTGGACACAGGGATAGTACCTACAGAATGGAAAAGAGCAAACATTATTCCTATATTTAAGGGAGGAAGCAGAGATAAACCACTGAACTATAGACCTGTATCACTATTGAGCATCCTCATGAAGATTCTGGAAGGATTAATAAGGGACAAATGGGTTAACTACCTGGAATCCAAAAGATTAATTACTGACCGACAATTTGGATTCAGAGGAGGCAGATCATGTGTAAGCAACTTGTTGAGTTTTTACTCTAGAGTAATAGACACAGTGGACAAGAGGGAAGGATGGGTAGACTGTGCCTACCTAGACTTTAAAAAGGCATTTGACAAAGTTCCACACAAGAGATTGCTGTGGAAATTAAAACATGAGGGAAAAGTAGGAGACAAACTGCTGAAATGGATGGAGAGCTACCTTAGCGGAAGACAGATGAGAACAACAGTAAGGGGGAAATCGTCAAACTGGACTCAAATTACGAGTGGGGTACCCCAAGGATCTGTCCTAGCCCCAATCATGTTTCTAATATTTGTAAATGACTTACCTGAGGGACTAACAAGCTACAGGAGCATGTTTGCGGACGATGCTAAACTGCTTAAAACGATCAGAACCCAGGAGGATTGCCTTGAGTTCCAAGCAGATTTGCAAAAGATCCATGAATGGAGCATCAAATGGAATATGGAGTTCAATGCAGGGAAATGTAAGACTCTAGAAATGGGTAAAAGCAAGTACAGACCTAGAAAAGATTATAAACTAGGAAACGAAGTGATTCCCAAAGCAGAAAAAGAAAAAGACTTGGGGATAGAATTTAAGGATAACATGTCTCCAGAAAGCCACGTAAATAAGATAGCGAGTGATTTGTGGGTGGATGGGACTCGTTAGCCTTGGTCAGCAACTCATCTAGGGGAGACAACCTTATACAAATCCGGGTGGATGGGACTCGTCAGTCTTGGTTGGCAACCTGTCTAGGGGAGTAAACCTGATACAAATCCGTACCTGCTTACCTAAGGGTAAGGCAGGTTAGTGGATGGATTAGCCGAACACCACTGTAGAAAAATAGTGCTAACAAGATACACAGATGGCCTCCGAGTCGGACGGATCCTAAATTGAGTGGTCAATCCTGTAAGTCCTTTACTAAACAGCTCGGGTTGTACCTCACACAGGGAATAGGTCCGCTTGGGGGCATTCTGTGTATGGCCACCCTCGTAAGGGGAGTAGGCGTCCGGCAATAGATAGATAGATAGATAGAGAATCACTAGCACTATTGGCAAATATCAGGATGTCTTTCAATTATCTTAATGAAAACACCATGAAACAAATCTATCTATCTATTGCCCGACGCCGTGATCCCCGAAGGGGTGGCCACGAACGAACCGCCCCCATGCACCTCTGTCCCTAGTCAGTCGACGCCCCTCCTCCCAACCAGCACCGCCTTCGTTCATGTAGTTCCTCACTCCATCCTTCCACCTCATATTCGGTCTACCTCTCCCCCTCTGTCCCTCCACCTCGCTCTCGTACACCCTCTTAGTCATTCTCTCGCTTTCCATACGTTCCATATGGCCGAACCATCTCAAGTTGTTCCTTTTCACACTTTCCAGCACATCTACCTCCACACCACACCTCCTTCTTACTTCCTCATTAGTCTGTCTATCCCTCCATGTAACTCCGCACGCACTCCTTAAAGTAATTCATTTCCACTGCTCTCACTCTTGGTCTGAGTCTCTCAACCAACGTCCATGCTTCGCTTCCGTAAGTCAGTGTCGGGATTACCACACTGTCATGCAAGGACTTCTTCACTTCCATACTGACCACCCTATTTCTTGTTACTGCTTTTAGCGTTCCTACAACCCTCTTCCCCTGTTGTACCCTCTCCCGCACCTCTTCATCCATAGTCCCATCTTTACTCAACACACTGCCCAGATACTTAAAAGAGTTGACGATCTCCATAGCCTGACCGTTCAGCTTCACCTCACACTCTGTGACTTCACCCCTTTCGAAGACCATAACCTTGCTCTTCCCCGTATTTACCTTCAAATTCCGTTTTTCGCACACTGTTCCAAACTCATTTACCAGACCCTGCAACTCCCATTCATTATCACTCATCAGAACTTTATCATCCGCAAACAGCAGTATAGGTAGCTTCCACTCAATTCCCTCCCTTTTCAGCGATACACCAACATCCACTGCTCTTGATAGTATTTCTTTCATAACTCCATCCATATATACAGTAAACAACCACGGGGACATCACACACCCCTGTTTCAAACCAACATTCAGGTCAAAGAACTCGCTCTGCTCACTCTCCACACGTACTGCCGCCTTTGCACCCTCATACATGCTCTTCACTGCTTTCAGCAACTTGCCCTCTACTCCGTATATTCTAAGTACTTTCCACAAACCTTCTCTATCCACTATGTCATAGGCCTTCTCCAAGTCCATAAAGGCAACATACACCTTTTGTTTCTTCTCCAGATACTTCTCCACAACACAATTCAGGGTAAAAATCTGATCTACACATCCTCTTCCCTTCCTAAAGCCTCCCTGCTCGTCGCCTATCCATTTCTCCGTTCTCACTCTCACTCTCTCAATCACTACCCTACTGTATACCTTCCCTACTACGCTTAGAAGACATATTCCTCGGTGGTTACCACACACTCCTCTTTCCCCTTTGCCCTTATATAGGGGGACTATTATGCCAGTCTTCCAGTCATCGGGTGCACTCCCCTTCTCCCATGCTAGTTTGCACATTTTCCATACCCATTCTATCACTATCTCACCACCATACCTCAACATTTCCCCACACACTCCATCTGTTCCTGGTGCTTTCCCCAACTTCACTCTTTTCATGGCTTCCCACACTTCTGACCTCCTGATCCCCACCTCCTCCTCCACTACTTCTCTTCTTCTCCCTCCCATACCATATCCAGCTATGTTTGCTGGCTCTTCATTCCTTTCATTTAGCAACTCACTGAAGTACTCCCTCCATCTTTCGACTCTCTCTTGCTTCTCGGCTAGCATTCTCCCATTCTTATCTTTCACACCCTTACTGTTTCCCTTGCTACCTTCCCTAACTTTCTTGACTTCTTTCCAGAACAGTTTCTTACTCTCCCTCCATTTTACACTCAGATTCCTTCCAAATTCCTCATCTACTCTTCTCTTACTTTCCTTCACTACTCTCTTCACCACCCTCTTACTCTCCACGTACCTCGCTCGTTTCTGTCTCTCGGAATCTTCATTCCCTCTACTACCCAACCACTCTCTATATGCTTTCTTCTTTTCTTCCACAGCTATTCTTACCTCTTCTGTCCACCATGCTGTACCTTTCACTCCCCTCCCTCTTCTCCTCACTCCACACACCTCCTCACATGCTGCACAGATCTCATCCTTAAACACCTTGCTCATCTCCTCCACTTCCTCCATAACTTCCAGGTCGAATCCACCTAGTCGTCTTTCCACTGCTCTCCTGTACTCCTCCCTGACTTCCTCCTCCTGCAACCTCTCCACCCTCCTCACCATTCCACCCTCCTCTCGCCTCCCTCCCGCTCTCCTCACCCACTTCTTTTGTATCCTAACCTTAGCTACCACTACATAATGATCAGACAGACCCCCTCCAATACCCCTATACACCCTAGCATCCATCACAGATTTCTTCATTCGTTCATCCACACATACATAATCAATCAATGACTTTCGTTCCACCACTGTCTTATCCTTCATTGTCAACATCCGTTTCCACGTGTACCTGTGGATCATTCTGTGTCGGAAGAAGGTGTTGGCTATCCACAGCCTCCTCCCCACACATACGTCCACAAGTGCACTACCATTCCCATTCACCTCTGATGGTACCCCCCACCCTCCCACCACTCCCTCAACTTTCCTATCACCCACCTTACCATTCATATCCCCAATCAGATATATTCTTTCGTTCTTGTCAAACTTCTCCAGGCACGCCTCCACATTCATCCAGAACTCCTCTTTCTTTCTTTCAAGTATATCCTCTGTCGGGGCATACACGCATACAATCACCCACGTTTGTATTCCTACTTTCATTCTCACCCACACAATCCTTGAACCCACAGACCCACTCTCTTACACATTCCTTCCATTTGCTACTTACAAACAAACATGCACCTTCTCTCGCTATTCCTTCACTCACTCCAGCACACACACCTATTCCACACTCCCACTCTCTCACATCTGAACCTTTCCATTTGGTCTCTGTCATTCCACATACATCCAGCCTGGCATTCACTAACACTTCCAGAACCTCTCTCTCTTTTGTGCCATCATTCATGCCACTAACATTCCATGTCGCCATTCTCAGAATGTCCGAAGGCATGTCCTTAGTCGGTCGTGGTTCGTCAACGTTGGTTCCGTCCGCATCCGAGGCTGTTCGCTCGTTTTTTTTTGCTTAGATATTTTTTCCGGGTGGGGGTCGCAAGCCCACCGACCCAACCTCTTTAGTCGCCTCTTACGACATGCAGAAGGCACGTGGGGCATATTCTATTCCCTAACCCCCAGGGGGCAATAGTAAATCTGATCTGAAAAGTAAAAGATTTCCTGCCAACTCGATTAGTGGGTGGAACAAATTGCCAGCCTAAGTAGTGTCTGCACCATCAGTGCATAGTTTCAAAGCACGGTATGACAAACATATCTTAGGAGGCGGGAATTAACGAGCATGCTCACTCCCGCAAATACAACTAGTGTAAGTACAACTAGTGTAAGCACACTCGGAAGACGCTCCGACCATTAATACTGACCACACAAATCATAGACTTCTTCATGAATGTACCCACCTCCATCCCCCCTTCCCAACCCCCTCCAGCCATGAAGGAAGTTGTGGAGAATGGTTTGGTGTCATTGGCCTCATGAAGCTATATGCTAAACATTGTCAATAAAGTGCTCCTCCTCAGATGGTGCTTATATAATTGTATTGTTTGTGTTGTAGGTGAGTGAAGTGTTGGGCTTGGTGGAGCCTTCCTCCATCCTAACCTTCATGGACCTGGCTTGGGGAGGGTCAACAAGAGGAAGGGTCCACATCAGGTTAAGGTCTAACAACACCCTGGCAACACAGTTTATATTGCTGTGTACCGGCCAGCGTGGACACTCATACCGTAACACTGTACTACTGAAGGTGGAGGACAAAGGTATGCCAGGCGAGCGTGTGTCAGGTGGTGACTACCAGTACAACAATGGTAAGGGAGGAGCCTCACTACTGGCTCACTCTGTAACCAAGGATGACTACCCTAAGTCAAGCAAGGCAGGGACAGTGGTCTCATGGTATTATCCAGGCTATTTAGAGGAGAGTTCCCAGTTTGTTATCGCCACCAAAGACGATGATGATGATGATGATCTAGATGTAGATGATTATGTATGGCCTTGTGTCTTTGGTGATGTTGAAAGTGGTCTGGAGGTGGTGAAGGCAGCAGTCAACCACAGTAACATAAGAGATGTGACTGTGGTTGACTGTGGTGTTGTACTGTCTCTATAGTTATTGTTGTTGTTGTTACTGATCCCCAGGCTGTCTGACCGTTCAATCTAATAGCCAGAAAACAGAAGGGAAATGCGTCCTCGTATCTTTTAAGCATCTAAGGGCAAAGTAAAATTGATTTAGTATATTTCGTCCAAACCTTTCTTCCATAATAGTGAAGAGGGACCAATAAGTATTAACCCGTACTGTACCGTAGGATAATTTTTTTTTTTTTTTTTTTTAGAGCAATGAACGGAGGAAGGAAAAACACAGATAAAACAAAAAGGTCCATGTGCCTAAAGGCATCCTCCATTCATAAAATGTTTGTAACAACTGGATTTAAACTTTTGTAGATTGTAAGTCTGAGGAAAGCAACTCGAGGGAAGTGAATTCCAAAGAGTAGTAGTTCTAGGGATAAATGAATTTTGATAAGCAGTAGTTCTGCATTGTGGAGGAGAAAGTGTAAATTCATCGGCGCTCTCAGCTGCCCTAGTTCTACGGGGAAACATGTGGAGAGGCGGCACAATTGAAGCAAGTTCCTCGGAACAATTGCTGTGAAAATATCTAGAATAATGCAAGGGATGCAACATTTCTTCGTATGGATAATGTAGGAAGGTCCTGTGTGATTGCAGGGTTATTGATTAATCTAATAGCTTTATTTTGAATTTTGTCCAACTGCCTCAATGCAACCACTCCACTTCCACTCCACAGAGGTGAACAGTAATCCATCTGAGAACGCACATGACTTTTATATATTACGGCCAACTGCTCGTCAGTGAAGAATTCTCGAACTCTGTACAGGAGTCCCAGTTTTTTAGAGGCATTCTTAGCAATGCTTCTAACATAATGTGTCCAGCTCAAGTTAGTAGTTAATGTTACACCGAGAATGTCAATACTAGGGGAAGTGGGAATATTTACATCATTAAAAAATATATGGGAGTCAGTGAGATTCTGTCGGTTAGAAAATTTAATGTACTGTACTTGGTTTTCTGTGCATTAAAGGAAACTAGATTCTTTTGTCCCCATTCATTAATTCTAGAAAGGTCCAAGTTCAGAGAAATTGCAGTGTTTATTTTTGAATTTATAAGATCGGGTTGGGTGAAAGAATTGGTAAATGTGAAGGAACTGTGGAGTGTTGAGTCATCTGCGTAGGAATGTATTGGATTATGAGTGGTAGATATGAGATCATTGATATGAATGAGGAACAGAGTTGGGGCCAAAACTGATCCCTGGGGAACACCAGCATTTATTGAGTGAAATTGAGAATAAAGGCCATCTACCATTACACATATTTTTCTGTTATGAAGATAAGAAGAAATTAGTGGAACTAATGATGCAAGGCCGTAGTGTGACATCTTCGACAATAAGGATTGATGCCAGACTCTATCAAATGCCTTTGATATATCCAGTGCTATTGTATGTGTTTCATCATGTTGGTCTGTAGCTTGGTTGACTTGATGCGTAAGAAGGCAAAGAATGTATACAGTTCATCGACATTCTCTAAAACCATATTGCCTATCACTGATTAATTTATTATTCTCAAGATGCTTAATTATGTGATTATTTAATATAATTTCAAAGACTTTACCAAGAGTGGAAGTTATAGCTATTGGTCTGTAGTTTGATGGATCTGAAGAGGCACCTTTTTTAGGAACTGGATGGATGTTTGCTTCTTTCCAGGGTACTGGGAAGCATGAGGTATGAGTACACAGACAGAAATTTTTTGCCAATACAGGAGCGAGCACCAAGGAGCATTTCTTAAGTACTATTGGAGGAATTTCATCTGGACCAGGAGCCTTATCTACTGAGAGATTCTGCAAAATAGTTTTGACATGTCTGGTGTGGATCTTAAGTGAGGGAATTTCAGGCGAATTAAAATTAAGTACAGGGACATCTTGATTTATTTCATCTAAGGTTGAGTTGGTGGAGAAAATATCCGCAAGAAGGTTAGCTTTACCTCGTGGGTCACTTACAAGATTGCCAGTCGGAGATTTTAATGGTGGAATGGATGAAGCAGTAGTGAAGTTGGATTTGAATGAGTTAAGAGTAGACCAAAATATTTTGTTATCATTTGATTATTTAGAAGTTTATTTGCCTGCTTGTGGAGAACGTTTGATTTAGTTAGGTTTAATACAGTTTTGGCATGATTTCTGATGTTTCTAAAGTAATTAAAGGCTTCATGTGTTTTTGATCTTGTGTATGCATTGTAGGCTATTGCTTTTTGTTCAGTTACTCTAGCACAATTATGGTCAAACCATTTAGGTGAATTAGATCTTTTACTGTACTTTTGATGAGGAATAAAAGTTTCCATTCCAATTTTTACAAAATCTTGTATGTGGCTCAAGGTGGTGTGTGCATCATTAGAAAAGAAAGAGGTCCAGGGAATATAAAAAAGAAACCTTGAAGACCCTCCCAGTTTGCCCTATCGTAATGCCATTTTCACCAAAACAGGTTCAGAGTGGGAAGGTGTGGTAGGTAATCAAAGGAAATCAAAGGAAATCAAGCAACAACAGATCTAGTGACCCTTCTAGGCTGCTTGTCCTCCAAAACACTGAGGATCAAGTGTCCAAACAGTGGTTTAGAGTGGGTAAGGGAACATTGGAAAGGGAACTACTGCCCTGCCACTAACGTGGCAGGACTAGGAAGTTAGTAGGGGACATATGGGTTAGTAACTGAGGGGAGGATAAAGTTATTCATTTACAAACGCAGTCAGTCGCGGGTTTGATGCGAGATATTTGTCTAGGCGGAATTTAAATGAATCAACGGTGCTGCAGTCTATAACGTTTCGGGGAAGCCCATTCCACAAGTTGACAACTCGATTGAAGAAGAAATTCTTAGATTCGTGCGAGTTAAAAGATTTACCAATAATTTTGCAACCGTTTCCCCGTGTGTAATTAGATTGGTTGATAGTGAAGTACTTACTACAGTTCATATTGTCGATGCCTTTGATGATTTTGAACACTTGAATTAAGTCGCCTCTTAATCTGCGCTGGGTTAAAGGAAATAGATTTAATTCTCTAAGACGCTCTTCGTATGGTTTGTTCTTTAGGCTAGGTATCATTTTGGTAACTCTACGTTGAACTCGTTCTAGCTTGTTTATATCTTTTTGGTAATAAGGGCACCAGGATTGAACGCAGTATTCCAGAAGAGGGCGGACTAAGGAATTGTAAAGGGTTAGGATAACTTCTTTGGATTTATGCTCAAATGACCTGCCTATAAAGCCAATTATTTTGTTTGCCTTCTTAACAACTTCTGAACATTGTTGACTCGGTTTTAGGTTACTCGATATTGTTACTCCCAGATCAGTTTCTCTGTTTACATTCTTAAGCTGAGTGCCATTCATCGAATAGTTTGCTTTCTCATTTAGGTATCCGACATGTAGTACTTTACATTTATCCGCATTGAAACTCATTTGCCAAATTTGGGCCCAACATGACAATTTATCTAGATTGTGTTGCATATCGTCAACTTGTTCTTTTGAGAGTACGCTATTTGCAATTTTTGTATCGTCAGCAAATTTTGAGATTGTGCAGGTGAGACCCTCATCTATGTCGTTGATGTAAATTAGAAAGAGAATTGGTCCTAGGTGATAGACAGGTGGCCTGTATCAGACAGTCATCAGAAGATCCAAGCGGGGACCTCACTGTAACATCATAATTTTCTGAATTGGTTGTTAAAAATAAGTCCAGTAGGTGGGAATTATGATTAGGATTATCTGGTACACGGGTGGGTTGGTTGACTAGTTGAGTGAGATTAAATGAGTCTGCAAATAGCTCACATTCAAGACCAGCATCATCAGTCCTGGCTGAATGAGTGAGCCATTCAACATTATGGACATTGAAATCACCCAACACAGTGATTTCAGAAGAAGCATTTAAGTTGAGGACACCGAGTTGTGAGGACAGAGAATCAAAAAGACTTTGCTCTGGAGGAGTATTTGGGGAACGGTAGATGCAACATATGTATTTAAATTTACCAGCAGAAATTAATTTGTATATAGAATAATCAAAATAGGGACAATAAAAGTCCCCAGCAGTCCCAGGCAATGTGGCCAAAATGACAGGAGAGACCACCTTTTCACCTCAAGAGATGAGGCAAGAATGGATCTATCACTGTTTTTTTTTCTTTTAGAAGACTTTTTAAAAAAAAAAAAAAAAAAAAAAAAAAAGCTTTGTACAGGCAGTTACAAGACAAGTACTGTACATTACTGTCGGATATATACGTCGCTGGGACTGGGGAGTGACTTTTTATATACGGCGCTGGGACTCTATGGGCAGTGGCGTAGCTAAGGGGGGGGGCGGGAGGGGGCTGTTTGAAATCGCCCCCTGGGCCCCCAAGAGAAGGGGGCCCCCAAATGGATCTGAAAATATTAATTATACTAATAGTATATACTGTATATATATAAGTAATATTAATAATGAGTAAAATAAACACCATGTGTGTTTTCTGATTTAACCTCTTTCTTTTCTTCTATCCTGCGACGTCATGGGTATTTAAAATTAGAAAAATAACGATCACTCCAGCAGTATTGATTTGGCGGTGCAAGGGGAAACATCGTCGCTCTTGCTCCTAGCCTCCTACCCGCCACTTGCTTAGGACGCACTGCCTATAGGTAGGCCTGATGATTATACTTTATATACATTACAAAATAGCACTATTGAGTTTGACAGTTGGTTAATATACTGTGTTTTTCGTAAGCATGTGTAAAGGAATAATAAGATATAGCCTAATTTGACAACAAGAAACATGGTGATTGTTAGTAAGTTGAGTGTATAATCGAAGATTAGGCCTACATACAATTATAAATAAATATATGAACCAAAAATTTCGGTAATATTTTTTTTTCGTGAACTGTAATGGTCAAATCGATAGCTATATTTCATAGATAACCTATGTACTTAACCTTGTGAGAAAGTTGAGTGGTATCAAAGATATTTGTAGAGTAGGCTAAACTTCTAAAGTGCTAAATATTTAGGCCTTGAAATTTGTAGGACTATGTTTTGGTCTCATATTTTTTTCTCGAACTGTAGGGGGCCTAACATAGCCTATACAATGTTTATGGTCTTACTAAACCTTAGCTTTATCGTGAAAAAGATGCATAGTCGTTTAATATTAGTCAATTAAGTATGGGTGCAATACATCAGCTAAAATAGAGCATAGCGAGGCAACATTAATGGTGTAGAGTGTAGGCTACCTTGGTTAGGCTATGAGCACTATGACTCATTCTTTCAAATTTAGACTGGATAACTTTTATTTATGCTACCATACGCCTTCCATATAGGCTATAGGCTATGGTGGCTGTACATATCAAGCCCAGGAACTGTGAAATAAGAAGGAACACAGTTGTGAGCATTGAATACTCGTTTGTAGGTTAATCTAAGCTAGCCCTTTGGCTGGTTCAGGGTCAGGTGCAAACGTTGGTAAGCTTTCTAACAAGTTACTGGGGTTCTCAAGAAGAGGCCCCCAGTATTGAGATTTGAGGTAATGCATAGCTTGATTAGGCCTACCAATGACGCCTATTTTAACTCCCTAACGCCAGTGGTGGGGTTGAAATAATATTTTAATGTTATCACGTTTCATGTACATTATTATTTTTTATTATTTTATCAGTATTATATTTTATATTCTTATTTCAGACATTCCTAATGAACGACAAAGAGAAAGAGTTCATCAAAGTGGTATATGTTTTACAGTATTGTACCATCCATTGTACATGTATTCCTAATCCATTAGATAACGGTGATATAATAATTAATTGTATATTAAATTATTACCAGTACCCCACTATTGAGTCATGGATATCGTCAAAACGCACCTAGGTAGCATTATTATTCTAAAATTTTCTCGGGGGGGCTTACAGCGCCCCCCCGAACCCCCCAGCTGATTAGGCTCGCTTCGCTCGCCACCCCCACCCCCTTCTATAATAAGCAAACCATGGAGGGGGCCCCTCCAGGCACCAAGCCCCCTGGGCCTCCAAATCTCTAGCTACGCCCCTGATCGATTAGATTAATAGAATAGCAAATAAGAACATAAGAAAATGGGAGTCTGCAGAAAGCCGATTGGCTTAAGCAAGGCAGATCCCTGTCAATGATGGCAAGTGATAGATATAACTAGTTAGGCAGATTGGGAGCCAAAGCGTCACATTTTCCCCTTGCCCCTCAACTTTCCCTTCATAATTGCTGAGGGGCACAGGGCCTTGGGTGGGGCTTTGGTTTCCCGGGCGTTTCCGCACCCTCCTCAGCTCCCTGCCTTGGAGTGGCTTCGGTCACCCTGGCTTTGTTAGTGGTAAGCAGGGAGGGTTTTGTGGGGGCACTCGTTTATGGCCTTGGCCTTGCTCGAGACCTTGGGGCTGTTCGGCCAGACAGCCTGGGGAACAACAACAACAACAACTAGTTAGGCTAAACGGATCGATATATGAAAGTGGTAATTACTTGGTATATATTGTACGAGAAAGAGAAACGGGCAAGGGAACGCGAAAGTGGTCCCGGACCCTGAGAATAGGAACTTTAAATGTTGTTTCTGTTCGGGCTCTGTCTCGTGTCGGCCACCCCCCAGCAATGAGGTATGAGTCAGAGTATATACATACCTTGGTGACTCTGGTCTCTGGGTGTTCTCCTGGGTGACCTAGATGTGTGTGAATTTTGTGTTTTGTCTGTGTTTGTTCGTTGTTCTGTCTTGTGTTTTGTGTTTTCCCTGTTCTTGCTCTGTCTTGAGTCGGCCAACCCCAATAAAAAAAATAAAACAATAAAAATAATAAAATAGAGTAAAATAGAAAAAAAAATAAAAAATAGGAAAAGTGGGGATTGGGCCTGAACATATACATACATACATATACATATACATACATACATATACATATACATACATTACATACCAACAGTATACTAAACAAATATAATGTGCAGGTTCCTCATAAACAAACAATCTGTAAGAGAGTTCAAATAATAATTAACTATGAAACACTTTATAAAGCGAAAATATAATTAAGTGATCATGTCCTAAAAGACTTCAAATACTTGAACACTAATTAACAGTATTTAAAGTACTTAGTTAATACAGGAAAACAGCAAAGGTAAAAATTAAAATGTCCAAAGAATTATATAACCCAGAACACACAATTATTTAAGACCAATGGACTATTTATTCAGCAAGTATTCTTTATATTACTCTTACAAAGTAAATTAGGGTGTCCTGTGTATCACTAAAAAGTAAACATTAGCCTATTTATTACAGATTCATTACCAATATCTCTATTTGATATGTTGTCAGTAATGAAAAGGATCCCAACAGTCTAAGTTACCCAAATCAATATGTGCGCTTCATTTGAAATCAGTTTTTGTATAATAAGAATAAATGTTTGCAAAAATGCGCGCCCCTTCAATAGAAAATGTAAATATAAACACAGGCCATCATCAGAGGTCTCAAAATAAACAACAATGAGTCAACTTGTGCACACATATCTTAACAGACACACTGACACACACACACACACACACACACACACACACCCGGGCGGGGAAGAGACATTTGGGCAAGTCTCCTAATGGTGTAGCCTCTGTTCACCTAGCAGTATAAATAGGAACCTGGTATAAGTGGACGAAGTTGTGACGTCCCATCTGGGGTTGGTGATCGGTTACAAGGTGAGATGGGTATCGTACTGGTCAACCTAAGCTACTGGTCAACCTAAGCCTTCGGGTGAGACTGGTACCGTAGTGAGAATGGTACCGTACAGATTAACCCTAAGCTTTCGTTTCCA
This sequence comes from Lithodes maja, assembly GCA_037953745.1. NCBI lineage: Eukaryota > Metazoa > Arthropoda > Malacostraca > Decapoda > Lithodidae > Lithodes > Lithodes maja. The sequence goes on along the minus strand of JBAKBP010010030.1, from coordinate 27,247 downwards.
GATGTCGCCAATTGGGTAAAATACAGACTACACACACATCCACAGCCATTCCAATGAAACATAAACACTTAACATGCATGTCACGCAATACATTCCTAGTTAAGGAGGCGTGATAATAATAAGCTTAGCTCGCATTGCGTGGATTCCCCTTGACGAACAAGAGAGTGAATAACACACACACACACAACATCAAGGAGGGTCTTAAGGGGTGATGGGTCGGTATATTTGCTTATATATTTATAATTTTTTCCTCCCTAGACCTCCATCAAGCTTAGAAATACATCCCATAGACCTCCCTCCACGATAAATTTGTACATTTTTCGGTAGAAAAATGTCTCGACCAAAGGCCGGTTCCTCTTAAAATTTAAGGATCGCTATCGCTCGTCACGAAAAAATCGCCACCTAAATGGCACGAGAAGTCTTAATATTGAAAAGGAAATGGGACGAAAGGTGTTCAAATCGCCAAACTAATGGGCCGAGCCTCTTAAAATCTCAAAACTGAATGGGACTAAACATGAGGAAGAAGGGGGGGGGGGGATAAAAACGACCCAAATCCCCTTAAAACTATCAACAGTGAGTCAGCCCAGAGAACAGCCGGACTCTCGTGGGGGGGGGGGAGGGGGGGGGGGGGCAAGCTGGTGTTTGCCGGTAATGGGAATGCCAGGGAAGTATGGAAGAGTAATTATAAACACAACAGATCCCAACATTATGGTATTTTCTTTACTATGTTGTCAGTCCGGGATTGTCATATAGGGTGATGTGGTTTGAGTAATACGGCGGTAATGTTGTCAATCCGAGATTGTCATATAGGGTGTGATGTTGTTTGAGTAATACGGCGGTAATGTTGTCAGTCCGGGATTGTCATATAGGGTGTGATGTTGTTTGAGTAATACGGCGGTAATGTTGTCAGTCCGGGATTGTCATATAGGGTGTGATGTTGTTTGAGTAATACGGCGGTAATGTTGTCAGTCCGGGATTGTCATATAGGGTGTGATGTTGTTTGAGTAATACGGCGGTAATGTTGTCAGTCCGGGATTGTCATATAGGGTGTGATGTTGTTTGAGTAATACGGCGGTAATGTTGTCAGTCCGGGATTGTCATATAGGGTGTGATGTTGTTTGAGTAATACGGCGGTAATGTTGTCAGTCCGGGATTGTCATATAGGGTGTGATGTTGTTTGAGTAATACGGCGGTAATGTTGTCAGTCCGGGATTGTCATATAGGGTGTGATGTTGTTTGAGTAATACGGCGGTAATGTTGTCAGTCCGGGATTGTCATATAGGGTGTGATGTTGTTTGAGTAATACGGCGGTAATGAGATTGTTAGGAAAGTCAGAGCTAAATCCATATGAGACTAGCTGTTTCTGTCCGGCATTAAATTTCGACACCCCATGATTTGGCTGGCCTAATCTGTCTGCAGTATAATCATTTGATTCCAAATTTGCGTCGGGATAGTGTCAGGATAAAACTATCGATCAAAATTTAGGGGACATATATGTGCTCGTGCAAATCAAGCTTAAGGGGAGGTTTTTAGTTTGGTCCCTAGATATCCTTCAAGCTTAAGATTACACCCCCTTGAGCCCCTTTCAAGATAAATTTGTACATTTTTCGGGAGCACAATGTCCCGACTGAAAGCCGGTTCCTCCGCTATCGCTCGCCAGGATAAAATCGACACCTAAATGGCACGAAAGTTCTTAAAATTGTCAAAATAATGGGGCGAACGTCTTAAAATTAGAAAAGCAATGGGGCTAAACATGAGGGAGAAAGGAGTCAAGAAAAAAATCCCTCAAGTGGAAATCTCCCCATAACAGAAGAAATCGTATACAATTTTAATTTAATCTCTTTACTATATTGTCAGTTCCGGGGCCGATATACTGTATATTACATGATGGAAGAGCTAAGGAAGGAAGGGGGTGAAGAATGAGTCAAGTTATTCGATATATACAATTTACAAGACAATGCCCCAAAAAAACAGATATATTTGCACACACCACAACAACATGGGTCCGTAAAACAACAGAAATGAGAGATAACAGGGATTCATTATAACAGTGGACAAGCTGTTGTTCGTGTCCTACTGTATGTGGATAATGGGAATACCAGGGAAATGACCGAGCATATACTGTATATAGTATGACCGGGTCCACACCACATCTCGTTTTTTTTCCCCCCGTTAAGGGGAGACTGAACGTTTGTTTGGTCTATTAATTAATTTATTCATATATAGTTTGTTTAGTTTCCTCCCTAGACCTCCATCAAGCTTAGAAATACACACCCTAGACCCCCCTTCAAGATAAATTTGTACATTTTTCGGTAGAAAAATGTCCCGGCCGAAGGCCGATTCCTCTTGAAATTGCAGGCTCGCTATCGCTCGCCAGGGAAAAATCGACACCTAAATGGCACGAAACGTCTAAATAATTAACAACGAAATAGGGCGAAAGGTGTTAAAATCGCCTAACTAATGGGCCGAACGTCTTATAATCTCAAAACTAGTGGGGCTAAACATTAGGTAGAAGAAAAACGGTCTGCCTCCCCTTAAGTATACCGTATACACAACTCATAGTCTGGCAAAGTCCCGTCGTGTATGAAAGTCCTCCCACAGTCTAAATCAGTGCAAATTAGTCTTGCAATATTTTCTGAATATACTTTTAATCCAAATTGTCCGTTGTTGCTTTTATAAACCAGCTGACACTGTTACGTTACTGCTGCCACCACCCTGTCAGTTGTTGCTCTTATAAACAGCTCCCACTGTTACGTTACTGCTGCCACCACCCTGTCAGTTCCGGAGTTGACATCTAGAGCGTGATGAAAGAGTTAGGGGAGATAAAACATGGGCAAACAATGAGTCAACGATGTTCCTTAGTCTATTATAATAATCTATATTTTTATTAATTTCACCACAACACCAAACACCTCCAAATGAAATTAATGAAAGCATATATGTGATCCACCGGGATTCGAACCTGGGTTATCACACACAGATTTTTAAACACTAACCATTACACCACCAGTCAGAACAATTACTGATGGAGTATTTTCAGAAAATATTTGCCGATGTCGCTCGTGTAAATCAGCCTTGGTCCATTGTTGAAGGTCCTTCGAAAGCTGTGTTAGCAAGAATAAAACAAAATAAATAGTAAAGTTATTCTCCATTGCGTTTTACACTCATACGAAGGAAAAAAACATATGCGGATATAAGTATGTAATATACTGTATATTTTGTTAAATGTTAGGTATATTTCTATCTTTCTTAAATATATTGATGTCAGTATCTCCAGTTGCAGAAATATTTCTTCACACATGTCCTTACCAAATGTCTCTCTCTCTCTCACACACACATTATACTGTATATATATATATATATATATATATATATATATATATATATATATATATATATATATATATACCTGTATATATACAGAGCGGTCGCGAAACATTTCGCCATAGGGAATTCCTGTGTATTTGCAAGAGAGAGTTGAAGAATCTAGTTGTATATATTTCACTCCAACACCAAACACCTCTCCCCCAAAAAAGCAAGCATATGTTCCACCGGGATTCGAATCTGGGTTACCACATACAGATGCAGATCAAATATATAGGAATACCCTATGGGCAATACACAGGAATTCCCTATGGGGAAATGTTTCGCGACCGTTCTGTATATATAATAATAATAATGAATCGCAATTATTTGGCTTAATAATATTTTCATAGTGAATGGCTTATAAAATTGGCTAAGGGATTGTGATCGGGTAGATGTTGCCAATTGGTCTTTAACCAAGCGAGTGGTCTATAATTGAAGTGGTCCCTCTGTGTTAGGGCGTGTGTGGTCCTATGGGTCGCTCGTTCCCACCAGGACCTTTAAATAAACCCTTCGCAGAAAAGGTCCCTACAAGGCCGGGACGACAGACATCAGGAAATGGTGGACTTATGGCCCCACACTATTTATGGTGGTGGTGGTGGTGGTGGTGGTGGTGGTGATGATGATGATGATGATGATGATGATGATGATGGTGGTGGTGGTGGTGGTGGTGATGGTGATGGTGGTGATGGTGGTGGTGGTATGGGTGGTGGTGGTGGTGGTATGGGTGGTGGTGGTGGTGGTGGTATGGGTGGTGATGGCGGTGGATTTGGTGATGGTGATGATGGCGGTGGATTTGGTGATGGTGATAGTGGTGGTGGTGATAGTGGTGGTGGTGGTGATGATGGTGGTGGTGTTAGGGGTGGTGGTGATAGTGATGTTGGTGGTGATGGTCGTGTACTCCATACACTGTAATAATTGCATATGCATAATAGAACAAAGGGACTGTAAACAGAACTGATAACCTTTAAAAGAGGATTACTATGAACACATTATACAAATAATCACTAAATTGATAGTTAAAACTTATAACAATAATCATAAATGGGTTCCAAAAGCCTAACAAGTGTACGAAATAGTACAGACAAATCGTACTGCACACTTATTATGAGTTGCAGTGTTTGTGTTACAAACAGATTGACAGAAAAACGTATGCAACTAAATAACCTCCTCCAACTTTGTTGGCGAAGGTAACAACACCACCCCACAAAAACATCAACAACTAGCGGCACTTGGGAGAGCGCATACCTCCCTATATTAGCGGAGGTATGTGCTCTACCGATCGCCTCCTAATTGGAAATGGGATCACTTTTTTCTTGGCGCATATCCTATCTGCCCACCAAATTTCGTTCATAACTTTTTGAGATATATTGTTTACAGACAAACAGACAGACATACAGAGAAACGGAGGCACAACCATAACCTACTCCAACTTCTTTGGCGGAGGTAACAACAACACCACACCGCCAAACAACCCAACAAATATCATCCACCCCCGCACTCAACAAACATCCACCCCCGCACTCAACAAACATCCACCCCCGCACTCAACAAACATCCACCCCCGCACTCAACAAACATCCACTCCCGCACTCAACAAACATCCACCCCCGCACTCAACAAACATCCACCCCCGCACTCAACAAACATCCACCCCCGCACTCAACAAACATCCACCCCCGCACTCAACAAATATCATCCACCCCCGCACTCAACAAACATCCACCCCCGCACTCAACAAACATCCACCCCCGCACTCAACAAACATCCACCCCCGCACTCAACAAATATCATCCACCCCCGCACTCAACAAATATCATCCACCCCCGCACTCAACAAATATCATCCACCCCCGCACTCAACAAATATCAACCACCCCCGCACTCAACAAATATCATCCACCCCCGCACTCAACAAATATCATCCACCCCCGCACTCAACAAATATCATCCACCCCCGCACTCAACAAACATCATCCACCCCCGCACTCAACAAACATCATCCACCCCCGCACTCAACAAATATCATCCACCCCCGCACTCAACAAATATCATCCACCCCCGCACTCAACAAACATCATCCACCCCCGCACTCAACAAACATCATCCACCCCCGCACTCAACAAATATCATCCACCCCCGCACTCAACAAACATCCACCCCCGCACTCAACAAACATCCACCCCCGCACTCAACAAACATCCACTCCCGCACTCAACAAACATCCACCCCCGCACTCAACAAACATCCACCCCCGCACTCAACAAACATCCACCCCCGCACTCAACAAACATCCACCCCCGCACTCAACAAATATCATCCACCCCCGCACTCAACAAACATCCACCCCCGCACTCAACAAACATCCACCCCCGCACTCAACAAACATCCACCCCCGCACTCAACAAATATCATCCACCCCCGCACTCAACAAATATCATCCACCCCCGCACTCAACAAATATCATCCACCCCCGCACTCAACAAATATCAACCACCCCCGCACTCAACAAATATCATCCACCCCCGCACTCAACAAATATCATCCACCCCCGCACTCAACAAATATCATCCACCCCCGCACTCAACAAACATCATCCACCCCCGCACTCAACAAACATCATCCACCCCCGCACTCAACAAATATCATCCACCCCCGCACTCAACAAACATCATCCACCCCCGCACTCAACAAACATCATCCACCCCCGCACTCAACAAATATCATCCACCCCCGCACTCAACAAATATCATCCACCCCCGCACTCAACAAACATCATCCACCCCCGCACTAAACAAATATCATCCACCCCCGCACTCAACAAATATCATCCACCCCCGCACTCAACAAACATCCACCCCCACACTCAACAAATATCATCCACCCCCGCACTCAACAAATATCATCCACCCCCGCACTCAACAAATATCATCCACCCCCGCACTCAACAAACATCCACCCCCGCACTCAACAAATATCATCCACCCCCGCACTCAACAAATATCATCCACGCCCGCACTCAACAAACATCCACCCCCGCACTCAACAAATATCATCCACCCCCGCACTTAACAAACATCCACCCCGGCACTCAACAAATATCATCCACCCCTGCACTCAACAAACATCCACCCCCGCACTCAACAAATATCATCCACCCCCGCACTCAACAAACATCCACCCCCGCACTCAACAAATATCATCCACCCCGCACTTAACAAACATCCACCCCCGCACTCAACAAACATCATCCACCCCCGCACTCAACAAACATCCACCCCCGCACTCAACAAATATCATCCACCCCCGCACTCAACAAATATCATCCACCCCCGCACTCAACAAACATCCACCCCCGCACTCAACAAATATCATCCACCCCCGCACTCAACAAACATCCACCTCCGCACTCAACAAATATCATCCACCCCCGCACTCAACAAACATCCACCCCCGCACTCAACAAATATCATCCACCCCCACACTCAACAAACATCCACCCCCGCACTCAACAAATATCATCCACCCCCGCACTCAACAAACATCATCCACCCCCGCACTAAACAAATATCATCCACCCCCGCACTCAACAAATATCATCCACCCCCGCACTCAACAAACATCCACCCCCGCACTCAACAAATATCATCCACCCCCGCACTCAACAAATATCATCCACCCCCGCACTCAACAAATATCATCCACCCCCGCACTCAACAAACATCCACCCCCGCACTCAACAAATATCATCCACCCCCGCACTCAACAAATATCATCCACGCCCGCACTCAACAAACATCCACCCCCGCACTCAACAAATATCATCCACCCCCGCACTCAACAAACATCCACCCCCGCACTCAACACATATCATCCACCCCCGCACTCAACAAACATCCACCCCCGCACTCAACAAATATCATCCACCCCCGCACTTAACAAACATCCACCCCGGCACTCAACAAATATCATCCACCCCTGCACTCAACAAACATCCACCCCCGCACTCAACAAATATCATCCACCCCCGCACTCAACAAACATCCACCCCCGCACTCAACAAATATCATCCACCCCGCACTTAACAAACATCCACCCCCGCACTCAACAAACATCATCCACCCCCGCACTCAACAAACATCCACCCCCGCACTCAACAAATATCATCCACCCCCGCACTCAACAAATATCATCCACCCCCGCACTCAACAAACATCCACCCCCGCACTCAACAAATATCATCCACCCCCGCACTCAACAAACATCCACCTCCGCACTCAACAAATATCATCCACCCCCGCACTCAACAAACATCCACCCCCGCACTCAACAAATATCATCCACCCCCACACTCAACAAACATCCACCCCCGCACTCAACAAATATCATCCACCCCCGCACTCAACAAATATCATCCACCCCCGCACTCAACAAACACCCGCCTAGTTGTAGTGCAGATGAGAAGTACCGAGATCAAGCCCTCTAGCTGTTAAGGGGAGGTATTTAGTTTGTTCCCTAGACCTCCATCAAGTTTAAAATTACACCCCCTTGAGTCCCTTTCAAGATAAATGTGTACATTTTTCGGTAGAAAAATGTCCCGGCCGAAGGCCGGTTCCTCTTAAATTACAGGCTCGCTATCGCTCGCCAGGATAAAATCGACACCTGAATGGCACGAAAGGTCTTAATATGGCGTGAAAGTTCTTAAAATCGCTAAACTAATGGGGCAAACGTTTTATAATATCGAAAGCAATGGGGCTAAACATGAGGGAGAAAGGGGTCAAGAAAAAAATCCCTCAAGTGGAGATCTCCCCTTAAGAAGTACATTACGAGAGTGCCATATCTTACGTGACACTCTGAGGAACCCTCTGTTCGGCGGGGTGGGTGGCACTAATACAGACCCTATAGTAACAGGGATCGGCCATCTTCCTCCATTATGGTGTCACAGGTGTTAGCAGCTTGAAGGACTAGTGTTCAACCTCCACACCACAATGTCATGGAACTGGAGCGACAGAGGAGGTAGAAAATGTATGATCCCACTCTTAAAGTGTACTGGAGTTTTTAAACACTGAGGGACTCCTGAATGACAAATAGGCCCTAACTCTTCAACAAGATGCCAGAGAACGTGAGAAACTTGTATGGATGTGCTAACGGAACTCTCCAAGAAATCATTGGACAGCCATTTCAAAAATGTGCCAATAAACCATGATTCGCAGGAGAAAGAGCTGCTCCCTCGAATAATTGGGTTCATCAAGCACTTACAGCAAAATTAATAGACTCTGGGGGAGCAGCTCTCACCGAGGTCATTGAGAGAGTAACCAACTCAGAGTAACTGTTTTTACACTCATATTATTATACAGTAGATATAGAAAAAAAAAACATATTAAGCATTTGGCAGTATTGGTACATAAAATATTGTTTGGTTTCTTCGGATCTAAATTATACGTGATACAAAATGTAATATCGGCGAGTTGTTTGATTATGACGGGACCAAAATGGCGTCCAATGACAAAATTGGCCGCTCTTTCTGACTACAGGATCTGTAGGCACTAAAGGTCTTGTCGAGTACAGGGATAGGACAACCTTTCCCCAGGGATCCATTTTGGGGATTCGTGTGCCTGCTTACAACCTGATGATTATTATGCCTATAGCTCAACTGAATAGTTGTATATAATATTACAAACAAAAGCAACATTACTGAAGGTCACTAGGGTGATTATTTAATCGTACAGATTGAGTAAAGAAGGACTGGCACAGAATACAGCTGAGAAGCTACCAATATTGGCATACACATAATTCAGAGTAAAATTGGTGGTGCACAGAAACTCAACCCAAAATATATTATATCTACTCTTGCTGATAACCTGATAAATTATTGCTACTCTGCTTCATATGATTAATATTGACTTCCAAATTTGTCCCATTGCAATTGACAAAATAAACATTCATATTATAATCGTACTTTATAATAACAATTCAACACAATGTTGGCCCTCGTCCAGTCTCTGTTTACTAATAGGCCAGACTACATGTAGGTGGCATGTTCAAGTGATGGTGGAGGCAGAGTACAAAAAATAAAATAATAAACCTTCGTAATAAATAGATCAGTGTCATGAAATATGATATGGCAGTATCAACTTCTAGATACGTTTATTAACCAAGTATATAATCTAGTCATTTATCTGCATCAGCTTATTTTTAATTAATGCTCATCTCGTGTTAATAGGATTTGAACTATAATTACACCCAGTGTGTGTGTGTGTGTGGGGGGGGGGGGGTGCATGTGTGTGTGTGGGGGGGGGGGGGTGCATGTGTGTGTGTGTGTGTGCGCTTCTTAAAATACTCCATTGGTATACATTTCCATTGGACGTAATAAGGGACTGTAAAGTTACATTACCTAACCCAAATACTTTAACACTTTTGATAACAATAGGCCTACATATTTTGACTAACAAAGTCCGATCTATTATTGATATATATGGTAAAACATAAACTTACTTAACCATCTTCTTAACTATCGCTCGCCAGGAAGAAATCGACTCCTAAATGACATGAAAAGTCTCAATATTGACAAAGAAATGGGGCGAAAGGTCTTAAAATCGTCAAACTAATGGGCCGAACGTCTAAGAATCTGAAAACTAATGGAGCTAAACATGAGGAAAAATGGGAACCAGAAAAACGACCCATCTCCTCTTAAAGTCATTGAAGAGAAATCCAGTACTGAACTTTTGACCGTAAAATAATTACACTGAAGTAATAAAGGAATACGATTTATAAGGCCTATAATATTGATCAGAATAATATAACAAAATATCTATATCGAGTCAATTCAATATACCAATTTATCCATCTATTAACTCATTGATTTACCCACGACTCCAATCCACCAACAAATACACACACCCCAACGAACACACTCAGCACTCACCCATAACACTTATTCACCCTCACTTGTCTCATGCATCACTCACCTCACTCTTATCGTGCCTGTAAATCACACTCACTTACCCTACTCATTCATCCATCCCCACCTCTCTCATTCATCACACTCAACTCTGCCTTACCGTGCTTTTCACTTACATTCACTCACTCACTCACTCACACGTCGTCGTACACCGCCATTCCATTTACATTTCTCCATCTTTCATGCCTTACTGCATTTTTTTTTTTTTTTTTTTTTTTTTGGTTCGCAATATTCTACTTTTTGTATTTATATAATTATTTTGTATTGTATCCTGAATTCTGTTTGCAATATTTCACTTTATATATTTATTTATTTATTTTTTATTGTATTTTGTTCGCAATATTTCACTTTATATATTTATCTATTTATTTATTTATTTCTTGTAATGTTAATATTTGTTGTATATTTTCCAGATGCAGACTACAATAATTACCGTAGATATAAACATGTTCTTAACTCTTTCGGTATTTGAGAACGCATATTTACACTTTATTCTGGTTATCTATTTGTACATTTTTCGGTAGACAAATTTCGACGATTACATACAATTTAGAACGGTGCTCGAAGAATCAAAGGGGTAAAAGCTATTTCGATTAACTCTCAAGCTCCCAAGCGCTCATCCTAAACTGATTAAAATAGTGTAATTATAGCCAGAATAATCTATCAAAAAGCGTCAAAATCCTCAAGGAGTTAACACAATAGACATAGATAGATATAGATAGATAGATACACACACCATTCCCCACCCCATCATTTATGCTCACTTCCATCATTTCTCATCCCCCTTCCCCTCATTCTCCCTCTCTCACCATCTGACCACACCACATCACGACCACACCCAACTCACTTAATCATGACCACACTCATTATCATTACTGCCACACCACCCCCACCACACCCAACTCGCTAAATATTACCACCACACCACCACACGCCATTCACTAAACTACGACCACACTATTTACCATCACACCCCACTTAAACCATAACCACACTCATCACTATTACCACCACACCCCACTCACTAAACCATGACCACATTCTTTCCCATCACACCACCACACCCCACGCATTAAACCACGACCACACTCTTTACACCACCACACCCAACTCATTAAACCAGGCGGGTGCCCAACCCCGAAAAGGGTTGAAATAGGGGAGCTATCCCCCCGCCAAAGGCGGCTTTCTAGGGCCTTTCCTAGCTGATGCTGAGAGGATTGGGTTCTAGTCATGTGGTGATGGGCTGGTCTATCAGAGTGAGAACTGAGCGATCTCTGCCATACCCATAGCTTACTCTGACTGTTCCTTTTACTTATATATTTTCTAGATCTCAGGTGACGGCGTCTCTTGCGTGGATTGACCTCCTAATCTACCAAGATTGGAAGCCAAAGCGTCACATCTTTCCTTTGCCCCTCAACTTTCTCTTCATAATTGCTGAGGGGCACAGGGCCCTGGGTGGGGCTTTGGTTTCCCGGGCGTTTCCGCGCCCTCCTCAGCTCCCCGCCATGGAGTGGCTTCGGTCACCCAGGCTTTATTGTGGTCGGCGGGGAGGGTTCTGTGGGGGCGCTCGGTTGTGGCCTTGGCCTTGCTCGGGGCCTTGGGGCTGTTCGGCCAGGCAGCTTGGGGATAAACAACAACAACAACTCATTAAACCACGACCACACTCTTTACACCACCACACCCAACTCATTAAACCACGACCACACTCTTTACACCACCACACCCAACTCATTAAACCACGACCACACTCTTTACACCACCACACCCAACTCATTAAACCACGACCACACTCTTTACACCACCACACCCAACTCATTAAACCACGACCACACTCTTTACACCACCACACCCAACTCATTAAACCACGACCACACTCTTTACACCACCACACCCAACTCATTAAACCATGACCACACTCCTTATGACTATTACTTTTCCATAGGACTCTTCTATAGGGAGGATATGATAGTTCTGTTTATATTTCCGTCGTAAACTAGAATTACAGACTCACTGATATACTTGTTATTATTTTTGTTGGACGGTTCGAGTCTACCCGAGAACCGACTCCCGATTGGCAGTCCCCAAAAGGCTACCCCAAGGAACCCACCCCACTAACCCCGCACTCAATGGCCAAGAAGACTCAGAAGCCGAAAGCGGAGCAGAGAGACGATGCAGTGCCGCGCCCTCAAGCTTAAGGGGAGATTTCCACTTAAAGGACTTTTTTTCTTTACCCCCTTCTTCCTCATGTTTAGTCCCATTGCTTTTGAGATTTTAAGACGTTTTCCCCATTAGTTAGGTGATTTTTAAGAATGTCCGCTCCATTCTGTCAAATTTAAGACCTTTCGTGCCATTTAGGTGTCGATGTTATCCTGGCGAGCGATAGCGAGCCTGTAATTTAAGAGTAATCGGCCTTCGGCCGGGACATTTTTCTACTGAAAAATGTACAAATTTATCTTGAAAGGGGGTCAAGGGGGTGAAATTTCAAGATTGCTGGAGGAGTAGGAAACAAACTAGAAACCTCCCCTTAAGGATATGGACCCCGACCCAACCAAGGCTAACATGAGCAGAATGGTAAACTAACTACTGTTACTTAGATTGCCTGTTCATATTTAATCATTCAATTAAAAGTAATAAGATAACTCTTTCAGTATTCGAGGATGCGTTGTCTTTCTATTATGCTGGCTTATATTAGCCGATTTTCTTCAGTTTATGAAATCATTTTTGAAGTAAGAGGCTTTAGTAAGATAATTTTACTCCTTTGATTCCTAGAGATCCTCCCTAAGCTGCATAAAATCGTCGACTAAGATCTAGAATAGAAGTAAGGAAGACATCCACCTATCTTGAAGGTGGTAATGAAAAGTGTTTGAGCTCTCGGGCCCAATTGTTGTTGTTGTGCTGTACATCAATTTAATTGCAATATACTCTACAATAAATGTATCCCACATGAAAATTGCATGATATCAAGTTTCTTTAACCCCTTCATTATTTAAGGACGCATTTCTTATTATATATACAGGTATATATATTTATTCATTTATATATTTTGCTATTAATAGATGATTATATTCTGAATAAAAAGGAAATTTAAAACTCATTGTGTTCATTGGCATACATTTGTCCTTTAGATTAGTGGAGGGCATTCCAATTTGAGTAAAATCGTCAGATGTTATCCAGAATAGCGTCCTAGGTAGTACAAAGGAAATCAAGCAACAACATATCTATATATTGTTACGGCTGGATCGGCAATACATATTCGGGATTCTTGATCGTAGGACAGAAATGGCTTATGTGACAACGACACGCTCGATTCCAGTCCCAAATACTATATGCTCCAGACAACAAAAGCACCAACGCCCTACAGAGTTATCGTCTATGGTAACGAGGTACCTTAACTCGGCGAAAGTGTACAACAGGGGTAGGCTATGAGGCTAAACTCCCTCAGACATTTATAGGTTACGTTATTACTAAAGAAATGCAATACTCAAGAAACTACGTTAATATTAAGCCTCTAATAATGTAGAATAGAAGCAGGCTAAAGGTATGACAGTGAAATGCTAAATGACAAATGTACACGCCTACTTGAAAGCGCGTGCACTAGAATAACTGTCCCCTACTAACATGCACTAGCATGTAGCATACAAGATGTTCATGATCCAGTAGATACCTAATAATACACATGGAAGGAACATAAATAGTAGTCACTTATTGTAATAATGAATCTATACTTGGAATAACTAAAAGGTTGCAGGCAACAGTACTGCGCCGGTAGCCTACTACCGCATAGGCTACTTCGCTTCTCTCACTCTGTCTCCCCTCTGAGTCCGTATGCGCCCTACGCAACGGAACTCCGGACACAGCAGCAAAACGACAGTGCAGTTAATTGATACATGAAAGTATTAATAGTGTTGTCTTGTGTGTGAGTAATGTGTATTGTAAAGTGTTATATACATAAACTTAAAGAGAGCTGCAATGCATAGTAAAATAAAGATATAACCCACTCATCATCCCCATGTGTTCTAGCTAGCAGGCCAAGTCACAGGAACAACGAGTCCCAGTACCGAAAGCGAGAACCCAGGAAAAGACTGCAGAGAACACAAGGACAGATAAATTACGTTACTCTACTATACCGGCACTACGAGCGAGCTGTAGTCTCTGGTACTACACTCGCTCCTGGCTCGGTAGGCAAATCAAGGCTAAGTCCTCGCCCCTCTACAGACAACTCCTGGGCATGGTCGGGCTCTTACACATGGCACTAGTCTAGTCACAAATTGGATGATGAGCTGGGCATATAACTCGTGAACATGTAGAACGTTCACCAACTATCCTCATCAAGAAGATCGCTGTTCACATTAACCCCTTAAATCTAATACATGTAAATATATGCTTGTCCTAAGAGTAATACGAGAGGTGAGTGCTGAAACTCCTTTAGGACCTCAAGGGAAGGGTATGCATTTAAATAGAGAGAAGAATGAAATGAGAGTAATGTCGTCAGAGAGAAAGAGTGCAACCGTGAGAAGTTGGGAGAGAGGGCAAGGGATGTTAGAATCTCAAAGGTTCTAGGCAACCTGGTCATAGAGCACACAGCGAGCCTCCAGGCAATGTGCTGTACAACAACATGGGCAGCCCAGACAGCATAGGCAGGCGGCAATGTACTACCAACCCTGTCGCACCTAGCTATAAGCGCAGGGCTGCCAACCGGTCCATACGTCTGGCAACCACCCCCCCGGCAGCGTGGCGCACCGCTACCCTCTCGCTCTGAAGTCTAACTCACTCTCTCTCTCTGAATTCCTATCATCTCATCTATCAACTTCTCTATTGATACTACATATTAAATGGAAGGTCTCGACATGGCTTAAAACAAAACCCACCACTGGTTAGCAAATGACGAGACCTTTGCAGAGATACAAAGAACATAGTTATACGTTGTCACACTCAATATAAGCAGCCAGCATGGTACACGGTACACGCACCGTGACGGTACAGTGGAGTACCAAGGAGTACAATCAGGTTGCGTTGCTACGCACTGAGTGCGTCACAGCCCCCCCAAGATTTTAGATAATCGACCATAGAAGCATTATCAAAATCTGACAGGCAACCAACCGACCTGCTACCCTTAGCTGCCACTAATTGCAAAAGGTGCACAACAACTGAAGTGTGAATTATACATAAAACACAATATCGCATGCATCATGCTACAACAATAAAGACTTACAAAACTAAAAAAAAATTCTCGTTTATTTTATTGTTTTATAATCTTTTTGGACGGCGTTATGATAGCCTAATTTTACTCCTGCTCAACCCACACACCGTGCACGACTATCCTGGATCATCAACCCTTGATAGACAATCTGCTATCACGTTCTCACTCCCGGCAATATGCTGAATGTTGAGATTATACTCTTGGAGCATTAGGGACCACCTGGTCAACCGCATATTCCGATTGTGAAACTGATTTAGGAATTTCAAGGGATGATGGTCCGTATAAATCGTCACTACCGGGCCGTAGGCTGGAACATAAACTTCGAAATGTTTGAGCGACAAAACGATAGCAAGAAGCTCCTTCTCTATAGTCGAGTAATTCCTTTGTGCCGAATTAAACTTGCGAGAAAAGAAGCTCACTGGGTGTTCCAAGCCCTCGGAATCAGTCTGCAGTAACACTGCCCCGGCACCCACACCGCTGGCATCAGTCGCCAGCTGAAAACTCCTGGAGAAGTCTGGGGCTCTCAAAATCGGATGTGTACACAGCAGGTGCTTGACTAGGTCGAAAGCCCTCTGACACTCCGCAGCCCAACAGAACTTCACTGACTTCGACAGTAGATCAGTTAACGGTGCTAAGACAGTAGAGTATCCCCGGATGAAGCGCCTATAATAGCCTATCATACCTAGGAACCGCATGACCTGGCGCTTAGTGGTGGGCCTGGGAAACATATTGATAGCCTGTATCTTGCTCAGGGGGGGGCACACCCGGCCTAACCCGACCACGAAGCCAAGATACTGCACAGTAGCCTTTACAAACTCGCACTTCCTCAGGTTCACCACCAGCCCAGCATCGTGCAACTTCCCAAACAGGGTCTCTAAGTGCCTTAGGTGATTTTCAAAATTGTCATCATACACTATCACGTCATCAAGGTAGACCGTGCAGTTAGGGATTTCGTCACAAATATCGTTCATCAGGTTCTGAAACGTGGCAGGTGCGTTCTTAAGCCCATAAGGCATTACGTTACATTGGTAGGTCTTGCCATCTACCACAAAACCACAAACTTGCTTAGCTCGGTCCGACAGGGGTACTTGCCAGTAGCCTTTTACAAGATCAATTTTAGTAAGGTACTTTGCATTCCCTATCTTGTCCACGCTGTCGTCAACTCGAGGCAAAGGGTAAGGGTTGGTAGTGGTCAAGCCATTTAGCCTACGAAAATCTATGCAGAACCGCACCTTGCCGTCAGGTTTTGGCTGCAACGTGACGGGTGATGTCCACTTCACATAACCTTCAGTGATCATCCCTCTCTCAACCATGTACTTTAACTCCTCCCGTAAAGCTGGCAACTTTACCGGGGGCACACGGTAGGGCACTGACTTGAAGGGCACATTATCACCGACGTCCACGTCGTGCGTTACCTGAGTAGTGAGACCTGGGTGTTCGGCGAAAACAGAGGGGTATGACCTGAACAGGCCTAGGACAGCAGCACCCTGGTGCTCAGGCAGGTGACTTACAGCTTGCCTAGCCTCTTGTTCAGTATTCCCCGCCCACTGTTCCGCGGAAATGACACAGTCCCAGCTATCCTCCTCAGCAGCATGACTGTCCCCACCTCCTTCTCCACCCTGGCCGCTGCAGGCCAGCACAGGGACAGTGAGAGGCTCTGAGGGGCGTCTCACATACTCTTTCATGAGGTTAACATGACATAACTGATGTTTTTTCCTACGGTCAGGTGTTGCAACGAGATAATCAAGGTCGGACAGTTTCTTAGCCACCACATACGGCCCAATAAACTTGGCAGAAAGGGGGTGTCCAGGCAAAGGTAAAAGCAACATTACCTCCTGACCCACCGAAAACTCCCGAAGCTTCACCTTGGCGTCATACTGGTGCTTCATGACCGCCTGTGCATTAACCAAGTTATTACCTGCCGCTGCCATGCAACCTATAAGTCTCTCCCGGCTCTCAAGGATATATTTAAGTACAGACCCCGGCTTCTCTTCGCCCTCCCAGATCTCTTTCACCATACTTAAAGGTCCTCTCACATTATGGCCAAAGACTAGTTGATTTGGACTGAACCCCAGGCTCTCTCCTGGGACTTCACGTGCAGCGAACAGAACATACGGCAGACCCAAATCCCAATCAGTGTCATGTTCTGCACAGTAACAGCGTAGCATACTCTTCAGGGTCGAGTGCCACCGCTCCAAGACTCCCTGACTCTCGGGATGGTAGGCTGACGACACTACAGAACATATACCGTGCAACTGAAGGGTTTGCTTGAACAATTTGGATGTAAAATTGCTCCCCTGGTCTGACTGCACCTCACGTGGAAATCCATAACGGGAACAGAACAATAATAAGTTTTTAACAACTGCCTTTGCCGAGCCGTTTCTCATGGGGTATGCGTCCGGGTATCTCGTAGCCACATCCATGATTGTCAACAGGAATTTATTGCCACTACTAGTAGGCGGGAAAGGGCCAACCAAATCTACTACAACTTTGCTGAACGGAGGCCCGGTGACAGGTATGGGAAACAAAGGTGCCTTCGGGATTGTCTGGTTAGGCTTCCCCGTTGTCTGGCAGGTCGCACACCCAGCCACCCATGCACAGACATCAGCCTTGACCCCAGGCCACCAGAAAAACCTGCCCAATGCCGCCAATGTTTTTGTTACCCCCAAATGACCCGCCACCGGCACATCATGCGCCAGACACAATAAGGACTCTCTATACTTATTTGGAACAACCACCTGGTCTACTACCCTCGCACCGCCCTCCCACTTCGATTTGGGGTCTAGAAATCTGCGGTACAATATCCTGTTGAGCCTAAAGAAATCTCCCGGCTTCGCATCCCCATCTTCCTCCAACTCTATGGCACCATTGCTATAACGAGCTAGGCTAGCGTCTTGCAGCTGCTGCTCACTAATGTCCCTGGGCGTCAATGCATCAAGATGGTTTTGTAATAAGACATTACCCCGGCTAGTAGGCTCTACTGCCTTAGTGGCTCTCGCTACAGCTCTTGCCTCACGCGAAGTCTTACCCAACTCTGCCTTGTTACACACCATATCTGGGCCAGAGTCAACTCCCGTGTTTATTATAGGTCCAAGTACCGAATCACCGAGAAGTGCAGCAGAATCAATGTCCCTTTTCCTGCCCTTAGCAACCTTCTCCTGATCCTTCCTCCACTGTCCCCGAGGTTGAGTGCTAGGCTGTGCAGGAGCCGCAGAGCGAGATCGGGTTACCACACAGGCCATCTCATCCTGTTGGCACCTCCCAACCCATTCCCGATTCTCACCATCCACGTCGGCCGCCCTCTCGGCAACGACTAAGGGTGGAGTCCCGGAAGTGGGCACCGCAAAGTCGTTGCCGAGAAGAAGGTCGACGCCCTCAACTGGCAAACACTCAACGATCCCTACATCCAGCTCCCTGCACACCTCTCCCACTCTCAACTCCAACCTCACAAGTGGGTATGACCTCGTAGCATTTATACCCTGCACCACAACAACTCTGGCCGCATTTATCGGTTTCCCTGTGAAGTTCCTCAACAAAGTTTGTGAAGCCCCCGTATCCCTCAGCAAGTCAACCCTCCGTAGTTCACTCCCCCAGCTCACAAACCCGTGTCCCCGATGGTTACAGAAAGTGTCCCGGACAGGTGTCGAGCCTTCCGTACGCTTCTTTACCGCGTGTGCCTCAGCTGCTGACAACCTACCCCGGGCAGTTGCTGCAGCCTTCAGAGACACACCGATACTGTGAACCAATGACACCGGCTTAGCGGGAGTGTTACTAGGGCACTCACGTGAATAATGGCCTAGCTTCTGACATTTGTAACATTTCACATCCCCAATGGGCCTCTTCCCTTGTGCGGGCGAAGAAGGGGCCTGACCTTTAGTAAACGGGAGAGGCTTGTGTTTGTAGGTGTTATTAGGTGCAATGCATTTAGTGTGGTTATGTGTGTCATAGGATTTGTTATTATCGAAAACTCTGGTGGGTGGGGTATAGCGCCCCTTCTGCCCTGACTCAGCCCTCTGAGCGGCACCGCAACCACGAATCAATGATAATCTGAGGTCTGCCATCTTGGCAGCCTCCTCTACTGTCTTGGGACATTTTTCCTTAATGTTCAGCGTTAGATCGGTTCCAGTACATTTGTAAAACTGTTCCAGATAGAAAAGTTGCTTAATTTCCTCAGCCGACTCTGCGTGCTCGGACCGAAACCAGTTATTACATGCATCTGTTAAGTCCCGTGCGTGCTCCATAAAACTGACGTCGCTCTTCTTATTCACGCCACGGAACTTCAATCTATAAGTTTCGGGTTGCAGTTCGTAGGCCCGGAGCACAGCCTCCTTCACCAGTCCATACACTACACTCTCGTCCAGTGACAGTGCATCGTAGGCTTTCAACCCCTTACCCACTAGACGTGATGAAACTAATGCTGCCCATTTAACCTCCGGCCAGTCATACTCACGACACTTCTTTTCGAAACGAGCAAAAAACTCAGTCACTGCTGTCTCATCAAATGCGGGTACTAACTTAATTAAATGCGAAAGTGAGTCTGTAACCCGGTGCCCACCACCGAGATGACGCCCCGTGGTCTCTACTCTAGACTTCTCGACATCCATTTCAGCCTGGTACCTGGTTGCATCCTGATTGGCTTGGATTCTAGCAACCTCTATGCGTTCTATACTAGCCTGTTGTATCTGAGTCTCCTGCAGCTTAAACTTAGCTAGTTCTAGCTGGAATAACATCTCAGGAGACAGGCCTGGGGGGGGAGAGCACAAAATGGGGGATCCACACCGAGACGTGTTTACGGGTAAGCCAGCTTGCCCTTGAGAACCCTCCTGCTGCATCGTGCTAAGACTCGCTGGCTGAGGGCCCAGCTCAGGGGTAGAGTGGAATGGAGGCTTGGAGGGAACCCCCCAAGACCCCACTCCACCCACCGCCCCATCGCCATCACCCAACAAACATGCCACCAAATTCTTCTTGGGCCAACTGTCAGGACAGTCCCGCCCCAAAACCGTGGCTAAACAGCGAAGACCGTAACAATCAATAGCCTGCAGGCGCTGTTCGGTCAAAGGTGTCTGCAAAAATGCCCGGGCATCCCTCTCTCCACTTATAACACTCCCCTCCCTAAACATCTGTTGTACTTGCTGGTTACTAGGCTGTACCGTGTTATCCTCCCCCGTAAATGATGAGTCATTAGACATAGTGCTGGTTATACAATTGCTGTTCATAAAAAAAAAGAAGTGCTCATTACTAATTGCAGTCTCGACTCACAAAATGTTAAAGATGCTTGAATGACTCTACTCTAGACACCCCCAACGAAACAATCTGCAAGTCCACCAATACAATAATGACACAATAAAAAATTCCTCCAATATGCAAGAAAATTCTAGCCAGCTCTACTAGGTAGCATAGAATAGTTCTCCAAAAAACATGTGATAGGATACTACTGAATCTTGTGCAAGGTCGCCATTTTGTTACGGCTGGATCGGCAATACATATTCGGGATTCTTGATCGTAGGACAGAAATGGCTTATGTGACAACGACACGCTCGATTCCAGTCCCAAATACTATATGCTCCAGACAACAAAAGCACCAACGCCCTACAGAGTTATTGTCTATGGTAACGAGGTACCTTAACTCGGCGAAAGTGTACAACAGGGGTAGGCTATGAGGCTAAACTCCCTCAGACATTTATAGGTTACGTTATTACTAAAGAAATGCAATACTCAAGAAACTATGTTAATATTAAGCCTCTAATAATGTAGAATAGAAGCAGGCTAAAGATATGACAGTGAAATGCTAAATGACAAATGTACACGCCTACTTGAAAGCGCGTGCACTAGAATAACTGTCCCCTACTAACATGCACTAGCATGTAGCATACAAGATGTTCATGATCCAGTAGATACCTAATAATACACATGGAAGGAACATAAATAGTAGTCACTTATTGTAATAATGAATCTATACTTGGAATAACTAAAAGGTTGCAGGCAACAGTACTGCGCCGGTAGCCTACTACCGCATAGGCTACTTCGCTTCTCTCACTCTGTCTCCCCTCTGAGTCCGTATGCGCCCTACGCAACAGAACTCCGGACACAGCAGCAAAACGACAGTGCAGTTAATTGATACATGAAAGTATTAATAGTGTTGTCTTGTGTGTGAGTAATGTGTACTGTAAAGTGTTACATACATAAACTTAAAGAGAGCTGCAATGCATAGTAAAATAAAGATATCACCCACTCATCATCCCCATGTGTTCTAGCTAGCAGGCCAAGTCACAGGAACAACGAGTCCCAGCACCGAAAGCGAGAACCCAGGAAAAGACTGCAGAGAACACAAGGACAGATAAATTACGTTACTCTACTATACCGGCACTACGAGCGAGCTGTAGTCTCTGGTACTACACTCGCTCCTGGCTCGGTAGGCAAATCAAGGCTAAGTCCTCGCCCCTCTACAGACAACTCCTGGGCATGGTCGGGCTCTTACACATGGCACTAGTCTAGTCACAAATTGGATGATGAGCTGGGCATATAACTCGTGAACATGTAGAACGTTCACCAACTATCCTCATCAAGAAGATCGCTGTTCACATTAACCCCTTAAATCTAATACATGTAAATATATGCTTGTCCTAAGAGTAATACGAGAGGTGAGTGCTGAAACTCCTTTAGGACCTCAAGGGAAGGGTATGCATTTAAATAGAGAGAAGAATGAAATGAGAGTAATGTCGTCAGAGAGAAAGAGTGCAACCGTGAGAAATTGGGAGAGAGGGCAAGGGATGTTAGAATCTCAAAGGTTCTAGGCAACCTGGTCATAGAGCACACAGCGAGCCTCCAGGCAATGTGCTGTACAACAACATGGGCAGCCCAGACAGCATAGGCAGGCGGCAATGTACTACCAACCCTGTCGCACCTAGCTATAAGCGCAGGGCTGCCAACCGGTCCATACGTCTGGCAACCACCCCCCCGGCAGCGTGGCGCACCGCTACCCTCTCGCTCTGAAGTCTAACTCACTCTCTCTCTCTGAATTCCTATCATCTCATCTATCAACTTCTCTATTGATACTACATATTAAATGGAAGGTCTCGACATGGCTTAAAACAAAACCCACCACTGGTTAGCAAATGACGAGACCTTTGCAGAGATACAAAGAACATAGTTATACGTTGTCACACTCAATATAAGCAGCCAGCATGGTACACGGTACACGCACCGTGACGGTACAGTGGAGTACCAAGGAGTACAATCAGGTTGCGTTGCTACGCACTGAGTGCGTCACACAAGTTATTACCTGCCGCTGCCATGCAACCTATAAGTCTCTCCCGGCTCTCAAGGATATATTTAAGTACAGACCCCGGCTTCTCTTCGCCCTCCCAGATCTCTTTCACCATACTTAAAGGTTCTCTCACATTATGGCCAAAGACTAGTTGATTTGGACTGAACCCCAGGCTCTCTCCTGGGACTTCACGTGCAGCGAACAGAACATATGGCAGACCCAAATCCCAATCAGTGTCATGTTCTGCACAGTAACAGCGTAGCATACTCTTCAGGGTCGAATGCCACCGCTCCAAGACTCCCTGACTCTCGGGATGGTAGGCTGACGACACTACAGAACATATACCGTGCAACTGAAGGGTTTGCTTGAACAATTTGGATGTAAAATTGCTCCCCTGGTCTGACTGCACCTCACGTGGAAATCCATAACGGGAACAGAACAATAATAAGTTTTTAACAACTGCCTTTGCCGAGCCGTTTCTCATGGGGTATGCGTCCGGGTATCTCGTAGCCACATCCATGATTGTCAACAGGAATTTATTGCCACTACTAGTAGGCGGGAAAGGGCCAACCAAATCTACTACAACTTTGCTGAACGGAGGCCCGGTGACAGGTATGGGAAACAAAGGTGCCTTCGGGATTGTCTGGTTAGGCTTCCCCGTTGTCTGGCAGGTCGCACACCCAGCCACCCATGCACAGACATCAGCCTTGACCCCAGGCCACCAGAAAAACCTGCCCAATGCCGCCAATGTTTTTGTTACCCCCAAATGACCCGCCACCGGCACATCATGCGCCAGACACAATAAGGACTCTCTATACTTATTTGGAACAACCACCTGGTCTACTACCCTCGCACCGCCCTCCCACTTCGATTTGGGGTCTAGAAATCTGCGGTACAATATCCTGTTGAGCCTAAAGAAATCTCCCGGCTTCGCATCCCCATCTTCCTCCAACTCTATGGCACCATTGCTATAACGAGCTAGGCTAGCGTCTTGCAGCTGCTGCTCACTAATGTCCCTGGGCGTCATTGCATCAAGATGGTTTTGTAATAAGACATTACCCCGGCTAGTAGGCTCTACTGTCTTAGTGGCTCTCGCTACAGCTCTTGCCTCACGCGAAGTCTTACCCAACTCTGCCTTGTTACACACCATATCTGGGCCAGAGTCAACTCCCGTGTTTATTATAGGTCCAAGTACCGAATCACCGAGAAGTGCAGCAGAATCAATGTCCCTTTTCCTGCCCTTAGCAACCTTCTCCTGATCCTTCCTCCACTGTCCCCGAGGTTGAGTGCTAGGCTGTGCAGGAGCCGCAGAGCGAGATCGGGTTACCACACAGGCCATCTTATCCTGTTGGCACCTCCCAACCCATTCCCGATTCTCACCATCCACGTCGGCCGCCCTCTCGGCAACGACTAAGGGTGGAGTCCCGGAAGTGGGCACCGCAAAGTCGTTGCCGAGAAGAAGGTCGACGCCCTCAACTGGCAAACACTCAACGATCCCTACATCCAGCTCCCTGCACACCTCTCCCACTCTCAACTCCAACCTCACAAGTGGGTATGACCTCGTAGCATTTATACCCTGCACCACAACAACTCTGGCCGCATTTATCGGTTTCCCTGTAAAGTTCCTCAACAAAGTTTGCGAAGCCCCCGTATCCCTCAGCAAGTCAACCCTCCGTAGTTCACTCCCCCAGCTCACAAACCCGTGCCCCCGATGGCTACAGAAAGTGTCCCGGACAGGTGTCGAGCCTTCCGTACGCTTCTTTACCGCGTGTGCCTCAGCTGCTGACAACCTACCCCGGGCAGTTGCTGCAGCCTTCAGAGACACACCGATACTGTGAACCAATGACACCGGCTTAGCGGGAGTGTTACTAGGGCACTCACGTGAATAATGGCCTAGCTTCTGACATTTGTAACATTTCACATCCCCAATGGGCTTCTTCCCTTGTGCGGGCGAAGAAGGGGCCTGACCTTTAGTAAACGGGAGAGGCTTGTGTTTGTAGGTGTTATTAGGTGCAATGCATTTAGTGTGGTTATGTGTGTCATAGGATTTGTTATTATCGAAAACTCTGGTGGGTGGGGTATAGCGCCCCTTCTGCCCTGACTCAGCCCTCTGAGCGGCACCGCAACCACGAATCAATGATAATCTGAGGTCTGCCATCTTGGCAGCCTCCTCTACTGTCTTGGGACATTTTTCCTTAATGTTCAGCGTTAGATCGGTTCCAGTACATTTGTAAAACTGTTCCAGATAGAAAAGTTGCTTAATTTCCTCAGCCGACTCTGCGTGCTCGGACCGAAACCAGTTATTACCTGCATCTGTTAAGTCCCGTGCGTGCTCCATAAAACTGACGTCGCTCTTCTTATTCACGCCACGGAACTTCAATCTATAAGTTTCGGGTTGCAGTTCGTAGGCCCGGAGCACAGCCTCCTTCACCAGTCCATACACGACACTCTCGTCCAGTGACAGTGCATCGTAGGCTTTCAACCCCTTACCCACTAGACGTGATGAAACTAATGCTGCCCATTTAACCTCCGGCCAGTCATACTCACGACACTTCTTTTCGAAACGAGCAAAAAACTCAGTCACTGCTGTCTCATCAAATGCGGGTACTAACTTAATTAAATGCGAAAGTGAGTCTGTAACCCGGTGCCCACCACCGAGATGACGCCCCGTGGTCTCTACTCTAGACTTCTCGACATCCATTTCAGCCTGGTACCTGGTTGCATCCTGATTGGCTTGGATTCTAGCAACCTCTATGCGTTCTATACTAGCCTGTTGTATCTGAGTCTCCTGCAGCTTAAGCTTAGCTAGTTCTAGCTGAAATAACATCTCAGGAGACAGGCCTGGGGGGGGAGAGCACAAAATGGGGGATCCACACCGAGACGTGTTTACGGGTAAGCCAGCTTGCCCTTGAGAACCCTCCTGCTGCATCGTGCTAAGACTCGCTGGCTGAGGGCCCAGCTCAGGGGTAGAGTGGAATGGAGGCTTGGAGGGAACCCCCCAAGACCCCACTCCACCCACCGCCCCATCGCCATCACCCAACAAACATGCCACCAAATTCTTCTTGGGCCAACTGTCAGGACAGTCCCGCCCCAAAACCGTGGCTAAACAGCGAAGACCGTAACAATCAATAGCCTGCAGGCGCTGTTCGGTCAAAGGTGTCTGCAAAAATGCCCGGGCATCCCTCTCTCCACTTATAACACTCCCCTCCCTAAACATCTGTTGTACTTGCTGGTTACTAGGCTGTACCGTGTTATCCTCCCCCGTAAATGATGAGTCATTAGACATAGTGCTGGTTATACAATTGCTGTTCATAAAAAAAAAGAAGTGCTTATTACTAATTGCAGTCTCGACTCACAAAATGTTAAAGATGCTTGAATGACTCTACTCTAGACACCCCCAACGAAACAATCTGCAAGTCCACCAATACAATAATGACACAATAAAAATTCCTCCAATATGCAAGAAAATTCTAGCCAGCTCTACTAGGTAGCATAGAATAGTTCTCCAAAAAACATGTGATAGGATACTACTGAATCTTGTGCAAGGTCGCCATTTTGTTACGGCTGGATCGGCAATACATATTCGGGATTCTTGATCGTAGGACAGAAATGGCTTATGTGACAACGACACGCTCGATTCCAGTCCCAAATACTATATGCTCCAGACAACAAAAGCACCAACGCCCTACAGAGTTATCGTCTATGGTAACGAGGTACCTTAACTCGGCGAAAGTGTACAACAGGGGTAGGCTATGAGGCTAAACTCCCTCAGACATTTATAGGTTACGTTATTACTAAAGAAATGCAATACTCAAGAAACTACGTTAATATTAAGCCTCTAATAATGTAGAATAGAAGCAGGCTAAAGGTATGACAGTGAAATGCTAAATGACAAATGTACACGCCTACTTGAAAGCGCGTGCACTAGAATAACTGTCCCCTACTAACATGCACTAGCATGTAGCATACAAGATGTTCATGATCCAGTAGATACCTAATAATACACATGGAAGGAACATAAATAGTAGTCACTTATTATAAGAATGAATCTATACTTGGAATAACTAAAAGGTTGCAGGCAACAGTACTGCGTCGGTAGCCTACTACCGCACAGGCTACTTCGCTTCTCTCACTCTGTCTCCCCTCTGAGTCCGTATGCGCCCTACGCAATAGAACTCCGGAAACAGCAGCAAAACGACAGTGCAGTTAATTGATACATGAAAGTATTAATAGTGTTGTCTAGTGTGTGAGTAATGTGTATTGTAAAATGTTACATACATAAACTTAAAGAGAGCTGCAATGCATAGTAAAATAAAGATATATCACCCACTCATCATCCCCATGTGTTCTAGCTAGCAGGCCAAGTCACAGGAACAACGAGTCCCAGCACCGAAAGCGAGAACCCAGGAAAAGACTGTAGAGAACACAAGGACAGATAAATTACGTTACTCTACTAT
>JBAKBP010010029.1:0-80243 GCA_037953745.1 Lithodes maja | reverse complement strand
GAAGGACTTCTCACTGACAAACAGTTTGGTTTTAGACCCCGCAGATCCTCTCAGGAAGTACTTAACATAATCACCAACTACATTCACATTAACAAACACTCCAGACGAGGACACAAAACAGCACTCATCACAAAAGACATCAAAAAAGCATTTGACACTGTATGGCACGTAGGCCTGAAGTACAAAATCTGCGAAAACTTCAATTTCCCCTTACCAATTAAAAAACTTCTCTGCAACTTCTTAGACAACAGATCAGCCAAAATTAAATGTTCAAATTTCTATTCAGACTCATTTCCACTCCATGCAGGCGTACCTCAGGGCTCCGTGCTCGCACCTACACTGTACATTCTCTACACTAATGACATGCCAGATCCAATCAATAATGACTCTCTCACAATTTCCTACGCTGACGACGTGACGCTACTTGTTAGGGCAACTACCATAGATGGTTTGACGAACAAAGCCAAGAGAGAGCTTGACCGAATAGCACAATGGGAACAGAAATGGCGGATTCAGGCTCATCCTCGAAAATCCTTTATCACCTACATATCCACTGGTTACCTACGTCCTAGACCACTATTCCTCAACTCCCGCGCACCTCCTCCCGATCGCATCCCAGTAACTGTCTCACCCACTAACAAAGTACTCGGCCTAACCTTTGACAACAAAATTCACTTTCATCGTCATGCAAATCAGATTATCCCCATTGCTTCAAAATCTCTTCAATCAATTTTCCGTTTTCGAAATGCCTCCATCAAAACTAAAACCCATTTGTACAAAGCCCTAATTAGACCGCTACTTTCATATGCCCCACTGACCAGCACTCTTTTGGCAAACACCCACAAAATTAAACTCCAAAGAATACAGAACAGAGCACTGAGGTGGATCCATGGAACTCGGTGGCATGAGTTCCAAACATCGGAACACTTGCATGAACTCTCCCGCATCCCTCCACTTAATGTCTACAAAAACTTTCTGGCTAATAAACAACTTGAAAAACTTGAGACCTTTAATAACTTTGTCCAAATGTTTAATAATATCACTCAACCCATCCGTCCCTGGTCGATCCTCTTGCATCCAATCAACAGAGAGGCTCCCAATCCCCTATTCACATAATAACTTTGTTACACCACAAACTCACACTCAATTTTCATCATTCCTTTTACTCACCTACCAGCCAAAATTTATAATTCTTTCACAAATACACAATAAAAACTAAAGTAAATTAAGCTCTTCATAAGACAGTGCAATCTTCTCTAGACTCGGCAGTTGACAACCATGCCTTGCTGCCCCACTTTAGACCCTTACCATCCAAAATTGCCAGACCATCATTAAAACATTCTCCATTACCAAATTTGATATTGAAATTCACCCACTCATCTGATTCGTCCAGACTGGTAGAGGCGGTGGGGCATGCCGGCTCGTCCACAGCCCAACCTCTATGCCACTCTTGACCTATCAGAGCCTCTGAATCTTACTTCACCAAAACTAACTTTTACCACCCAAAATTAATTATCTTCTGCCTTACCACCCATTTTTATCTCCAACCCTTCTTGACGTGCCATACTGAAGCTCTCGAAAAATATGTCTCAATAATACCAACAGTCACAGCCCTCCCCTAAACCCCCAAACTAAAATCAACAACTCACGCACGTTGGGTCAAGCCCCGACACTCTTTATCCTCCTACTTTGACACTTTCTCTCTTACTACACCAATAAAAACTTCCCTTCTTTCACGCTCACCCATCTTTTCTATATTCATTTGATTGATAGATGGATTTTCGGGACTCAGTGGTTTGAATTCCAGACGGCACAACATCTTCACGATCTAGCTCGCATCCCCCCTCTTAATACATATTGGAATCATTTACCAGAAATACAACTTATTGAACTTGAGACCTTTCACGATAACTTCACCCAAATTTCCAATAGAATTTTATACCCCCCCCCCCCCCCACCCCTTGTCAAATCTCCTTCAAGAGGCACCCATTCCTAGATTCACGTACAATAATTCAATTTATAACTTCACAGACCAACCCAACATTTTTGCATTAACACCAACCCTTAGCCAACTATAACTAAATTAACCCATGTAACGTCAACTTCAAAATAATTTAACAGTACAGCCACCTTACAAGTTCTGCCATTGACAGCTCTCTTCCCACATTACCGCCCTATTTTTTACTCTATGCCACCCAAAATTCCCCCCCTTTATAGCATTTTCGCATTATTACCACCCTAAATTATTAAAAAACAATTCTCCAGTAGACTTCCTCTTGCCCATAACCAAGCACTTTCGATTTTATACCATCCCAAATTTTGCTCTCATCATCCACAGCCCCCTTCTTGCAAGTCATAATGAATCTCAGTAAAGTAACTGCTCTAACGAAAACAATTCAACCCCAACCCAATTACTCAACTCACGCACGTTGGGTCAAGCCCTGACACCCTATTTCTCTCACTATTACCACTGTCTCTCCTACTTAACCAATAAAAACTTCCCTTCTTTCACCTTTACCAACCTTTTCTATATTCATTCATTCTACCAGAATCAGTGGCAACCCTGGCATGTGTGGTTGGCAACTCTGGTTTCGATAAGCGAAGTTAAACTATGTAGGGTCTGACTGTACTTGGATGGGTGACCGTCTAGTTGGATGGGTGACCGTCCACCACACCAGATGTTGCCACACATACATGAGGTGGGTGAATTTTCCTTGGCTAGGCACCAAGGTCTAAGTAGCCCAGAAGTGATAAACAAGCTCCAATCGCTGTCTAGTACAGTCTCACTCAGTCGGAAATGAGTACCTGGTTTCGTTGTGGCAAAAATGAATCCAGGGACACAGTTAGCGAGATGACGAGAGACCTGAGGGCACAGGGTAAGGCACATGTCCCAAACACCTACATGAAATTGGATGACCCATTCCCCTCTGCCAAAGCATTCAACACGCTGCTCTGTAGTGTTAGTAACAAGGGGCGGCTTCAAAAATTTATATGCAGTTACCTGACTGACATTGCACAAACTGTTGAAGAGATTGTTTACTCTGTTGGATCCCACTGTAGCAACTTGTCGACCAAGCAACCAATGCAGAACTACAGCTTTGATCAGTCTGAGGCTGACACTGTCCTATTCTCCACTTATGCAGTCCTGCGTGAGTCAGGCTATAGTGGGCCTGTCGTCATTGATGTCACTGATACTGATGCCTATGTTGCAGCAGCATTAATCTCAAAACAGCTGCCTGGTATGCTCTACATCAAGAGAAAGCAGGAGATGATCGTCTGCAGTGATCTGGTAACTGACGACATGGCAGACAGTATTATGCAGCTGCACTGTATGACAGGATGCGATGCCAACTCAGGTTTCTAGGCAAGGGTAAGAAGTCAGTGTATGACCAGGTGGCAAAGAGCCCTGTGGCACGACAACAGCTTTCACGGTGTGGAGATAGCCTTGACCTTGAAGAGGAAGTGGTAGAGGAGCTCTTCAAGTTCACACGACATGTCATCTATGCTGACCACAAGAGTAGCACCATGGCTGAGGCCCGTGCAGTGAAGTGGAAGAGCATGAAAAAGAAATAATTCATCCGTCTCCCCCAGATGCTGATAGCCTACACCAACATTGCCTCCGTGCCAACTACTTGTCATATCTAGTGTGCCATCCCTTGCTGAAGCGCCACCCCTCGCCACTTGGACATGGATGGGAATTAGTGGATGGCCGCTGTCGCCCTGTCCGCCAGCCACACGCGACCTGCTCTTCTAATGCATCTACCTGCATCAAGGTCAGCTGAAGAGAGCAAGGAAGATGAGAGCGAGTATGATGATGAGGAGATGAAAAATGATGTTGTACAGAGTAGGAGGAGGAATTCATCAGATTATGATGATTCAGAATCTAGTGAGGCAGAATTCTCTGATTCAGACTGATCATGTGCCTCAATTTCATGCTTATTCGCCAATTACAATATCAATTACAATGTCATGTGTTGGATAACACTAAAAGCATTATTTAACTTAGATTTTGTCATTTAATGGCCAAAAATTCCAATTTTGAGGTACAATAATTTGTTATAATCATGTTTTCAGTGCGAGTGGTTTTTCTTTGTTAACTTTTTCAATTTACAGCTGTTAAATAAAAACTTATTTTTGACCTTCCTTGTTTCTGTCCTTCTTTACTTGATGTATAAAAAACATACCCCAAGCATCACATCTTCCCTGGGGATCTGGGTGTTACTTTTGTCTAAAAATTAAGTTTTTGCTCTACCGGATGGTGCCCATCTTGGATTTTGGGGTCAAAATTATGTCAAAACGTTAAACTGATGTCAGAATCAGAATCCTGATGGTTAAATTACCTCAAAAAGTGTATTTATACATAATTCTAGGTGCTGTTCATTTTTCAAGCTGGCGGCCGGTAGCCATTTTGGATTTGGCCGTCTGGTGAGAAATGCCGGAATTTTTGCGAGGGACCTGGAACCTTTTTTATAAAAGGTTCATAGAAGTCAAATCAGTCGTCAAAACATATTAGCCAGAGCATGGTCACGGAATGGAAGTTCTGGACCCAACTAACTTAATAGTTGGTGTTTTAACTTCTTAAATAACATAACACCTGATGTGCGTTAGTTATTTGCTTCCAGAGTGAGCTATGCTTATAATATAGCCGTGTCCTGTGTAAAAATAAATGTATACCAATATTTACGACGTGCTGGTCTCGCACATACACGCGCAAATACACACACATTTGACTCCTCCTCCTTCAAACCCCATGTCAACCCTGCCCCCTTTTATTAGAAGCGATTAAAGCACCATCTTTTGAAAGACAGGTGAACTAACAACATTGCCTCAGGCCTTGACAACAGTTCTGTCGTAGACTGCACATGAAACATTCATATAAATAATGATGTGCTAAAGGCTAGCATCGTCGCTTAAACAATTCAGTTAAAGCTATATAGTCAGAGAACAAACTTAAACAATCTAAAAGGCTTACTTATTAGCTGCATCTGTTTCATGCTAAATATTGTTACGAACTGGCACTCGGGTACACAAGGGCTCTCAATCAGGACTCGAATACGGCTCGCTGCCACAACGGAAACACACGATCCCAACCCCTGAGTACTGCCAGCCGAACAAAAAACACCAATACCCTCCAGAGTTCAATCTGCTATAACGGGGTATACAAGAACTCGGTACTAGTGTTCAACAACAGACTAATAAAGAGACAGGAATTATCTAGTCTGGTCAACAATCAAACAATGAAGTAAGAAACAACAACACCAAAGAATAGTGTTGGCCGAAGCCGAAGTAATCCACCCTTGACTAAGAACTTAAGAAGTCCTCCACCCTCTACTTCGGATCGGCACTATTACGTTACGTTAATTAATAGTCCTTAAGCATCGAGCAAGGAATCTTCTGAAAAAAGTTAGATGCTTCTCGGATGCTCGTAAGAAGTACGTATCGGATTTTGAACAGTAATTCAATAAGCAAAAACACTGGCAATTAAATACTATTAAAGGTTTAAATTGGCATAAGAATAATTAAAAGAATATGCAATAGTAAATGGCAAACATTAAAAAGAAGTACTCCGCAAATGCAACGGCAATAGCCTACTCGGATTGTGCTCGTGGGCCACTAATCACTAAAGTAGCCAAGCTTGCAACACATGAAATCAATAGTGCATAAACAATATCATACATAAGGAAAGCTTCAATACTATTCTGTATCTACTAATCGAGTAAAGTCTAGCTGGGGTACTGTGGGCAAAAGGTAGCAGTGACTGAGCAAAAACGGCTCGTAGCCTAGCGAAGTCCTCACAACTGTTTAAAGTATTACGTTAAAACTAACAAGTGCACTTTGAGAAATCCAGATCCCTTGTATCTGGTTTTCTCCCGGCTCCTTGACAAAGTAAAAACAAACTGTTAATAAAATACAGGGTGGTTAGGCTCTTGCCCTCACGCACTGTAAATTATTAACTCAACACAGTCAGCCGCGAAGACAACCTAGGCTTCACTGAACCGAAACGAGTATGCAGATTTATCGTTTAACCACTGCATCAAACAACAACTCGTAACATAATAATAATAACACACAGGGAAATGCATATACAAGTGCAACAAACATAAATCAATCCTATTCTAAGTTAACCCTTCCAAAATAGGCTATCTAATAGGCAAGTATCTCGTGAGAACTCAAGCGATAATACGTTGGCTGACTAGCTCTGCACCAACGGGACCATGGAAGTTAAACAGGCAGGGAAAAGAGGAGATAAGAATGTAAGGTAGTAGAGAAAGTTCACATCAGTCAGAAGAATATGTATAGTTAGCAAGGGAAATGAGAAGTCGCTCTGCCTAATGAGTTCTGATGAAAAAATGGCTAGACTTCCCTTTTTATACCCGGCCCTCTAGTGAGCCCAACGTGAACTACTAAGGACCGCCCACTGACAACCATTACGTAATTTCTCTCTCTCCTCTGGGATAGACAAGACGGAGGAATGGGAGTGAGTTAGGCCCACCTCCTGCCTGGCGCACCCACTGACCCCCAACTGTGTCTGTTTCTCTTCCCATCATTACAAATAAGTTTTACACACAATACTTATAACTAATGATATAAAATAGAACTCGTTGACTCAGATGAAAACAAAATACATATTCATAATACTTATAGTACAACGGCTCACATGAACTAAGTTAGGAAACTCTACATAGACTACAGCCAAAGTTCCTGCCCTGACGATCCTAGCGAGAGTGGGGCATGACTAGGCGTTCTGTACAGCATGCTCACACTGGACATGCGTCACACCTCCCCCAAGATTTTACTTGCTCAACCCTGAGCTAAAATCTGACAAACACAGAACCCCATCAAGCCCCTCACACCCAGCGACCGCATGGCACTAAAACAAAGCTGAGTTTATCACCAAAACACATCTTATTATTAAAAAAAAATCACATTTTATAACTCCTCCCAACAATAGCAAAAAGACACAATATCATGCTCCCAGAGCGAGCTTACAGCAGCTCAGCCGTTTGATAGTTCGTGGACTACTCAAACTCTATAGGCTATGACAAACTTATACGATTACCTATATCAAAAGAAAGTGTTTTTATATGATTTTTATATTTTAATATGTTTTTCCCGGCTGCACTATAAGGGCAACCTATTTTCCTCCACTCAAACCCACACACCTGTGATAGCCTACGACTGATCATCCACCCTTGATAAACAATCCGCGATCACATTGTCACATCCAGCAATATGACGGATGTCCAGGTTATACTCCTGCAACATCAAAGACCACCTGGTCAGTCTCATATTGCGATTGTGAAATTGATTCAGGAATCTCAAAGGGTGATGATCAGTGTAGATAACCACGACTGGGCCATAGGCTGGAACATACACCTCGAAGTGCCTGAGCGACAGCACAATCGCCAGTAATTCCTTTTCTATTGTAGAATAGTTCTTTTGTGCAGCATTGAACTTCTTAGAAAAGAAACTTACTGGGTGTTCCACACCTTCATTGTCTGTCTGTAGCAAGACGGCACCAGCCCCTACACCACTAGCATCTGTTGCCAGCTGAAAAGGCCTGTTAAAGTCTGGGGCCCTGAGTATCGGGTGAGTACATAGCAAATGTTTCACCAAAGTGAAAGCCTTTTCACACTCAGGTGCCCACAAAAACTTTTTGTCTTTAGATAACAAATCTGTGAGAGGTGCCAACACCGTTGAGTAACCTTTTATGAAGCGTCTGTAGTAGACTATCATACCCAAGAATCTCATAATCTGCTTCTTGGTTGTTGGGTGCGGAAATTTATTGATAGCCTGTACCTTGTTCTGAGGAGGGCACACCTGTCCCCTTCCCACTACAAACCCAAGGTACTGCACAGTGGCTTTTACGAAGTCACACTTTGCCAAATTTACTACCAGACCTGCTTCACTAAGTTTCCGGAACAAGGTCTCAAGGTGCTCACAATGGCTCTCAAAGTCGTCATCATAAATGATTACATCGTCCAAATATACGGTGCAATTCGGAATGTCCTTTACAATTTCATTCATCAGGTTCTGAAACGTTGCTGGTGCATTCTTAACCCGTTGAGCCCCGGCTAGTTATAATATTTTGTTCAGCCCAGTCTCAAGCCATTTTCACTTCTTTTTTTTTGTTTGCTAAAATGGAAGACAAGGATGAGAAATGAAAAAAAAAAAAAAAAAATCACCTCGGACATTTTTTTTTTGGGGTGGGGGGGGGGTCGGGGGGGGGGGGTGGGGGGGGGGGGGCCTCAAACAAATTTGTTGAGCCAAAATGGAAGAGAATGGTGAGAAATGAAGAAAAAAATAAAAAAAAAATAATTTCGGTCATTTGGGGGGCGGGGGGGGGGGTGGGTCGAAAGTTCGTCTCCCCCGCATGACCACCCGCCCGGGAGCACTAGGGTAAAAACTGAGTATGGCATTGTACGGCATACATCCTAAGGAGTGTCTCACATAAATCTCAAGCCTCTAGCTCCCATACGACCGGAGTAATGAAGGTTCAAAGTGGCTGAGGAGGAATACAGGAAAATTAACATGAAGTAGGCCTACTGTAGTATTGTTTTGGCCATTTTATCACTTCCAGATATAATTTAAACTATAAACCCCAATTTTATCTTTGCATATAATAATAATCGTCTGTTTACTTATATAGCGTCCGTATCTCCTCCTTTGAGGATTCTCAAGCGCTTGACACTTCTTTAATCAACCAGAGACCATTACCCATCCCCCTTGCTCATGGGGAGACAGTAACCGTCGGCTATGTCTCAGAAAAACTTTTCAATCTGAGTGGGGATTGAACGTAAGACTGCAAAATATGAAGCACTGACGCCACCCGGACGGCTAAAAAGAAAGAACTTGGCTTTCGTTTGACACCCTGCTGTGGCTGACGGTGGTGTGGTGCCAAACAGCGCCCAATGTAAGACTCTACTAGTAAAATCTCCTGTAGCACCTTTCTGCACCACACCAGCCTGGCAGTCAATAAAAAGACAGCGCTAAGATTAAAACTTTATTGCATAGTAATTGCTGTTGGTCCAAAATTCTAATGCCATCCCCCTAATTAGTCGCCTTGTATGACACGCAGTAGGATGTGTGAGGCATATTCTTTTTTTCCCTCACCATAAGATGAAGGCCTCCTCACCCCCTGAGGTGAGGTCAGGTCAATTAGTCAATACAAAAGGGCAAAAATTATTTACTTGTAGGTTACCGGTAACTAGTTATCTTGACAGCCTTTGTTATGACATCATCAGGGTAGTAGCTTACAACATTATTATTAACACCAGCAACACAAATAATAAGATTTTGAAACTTTAGTCCTTTAACCCTTCCAGCCCGGCTGTTCTCTTTTAAGGACACCGCGGAAGATGGGCAGGACCCCGGGTGTCCTTAGAAAAGGAAGTAAGCTTGAAAGCCTATTCAGCTTGGTCTGAACGCCGTGCGTCAGACGCGTGTAAACAAAGCCGGCCATTGCATCACCGCACCGAAAACAAGAAGGAGACGTCGGATCAATGTTGTTGTATGGTATGACGTAATTAGTGTCTGAAAAGCTCTGATATTGTCAACATCGCGGAAAAATTCGCTCCACGGAAATCGTCAACACAACTGAACCAGTTGACTTACAGAGCTCTACTCAACGCCAGTCTACAGATTGGAAACCGCACTACGTTTAAGAATGCGTGGACAATTTCTAGCAGTTAAAATAACAAAGATACGGTAGCCTAGGCCTAGACATTTTTCGGCCAAATCGCCCGGGTACCTGACACTGTCCTTAGGAGGGGGCCTCCGGGTCAGAAGGGTTAAACTAATGTATATAATTAAATAATTAGTAAACAACTACCGGTATATACTGAAAATATTATGTACCGGTATTTTTTTTTTTTACTGTACTTATTTTTCATTGAACCTAACCAATTTTTGCAATAACATAAATGGTGATAAAAATATTAGGAACTTGTCTGCATACTGTGCATATTACTGTAAATAGAAAATATATCGATCTTTCATCTGTGATAGCCATTAGCATATAGTACCGGTACAAAGCTATGGTACTTATAGTGTACACCTGCTTTATTTAATTAGTTTTCTTATTAATACGAGTATCTCATTACTGTAAGGTATGGTCAGTTCAGTTTCCACTTGAAATGTAAATGGTAGCGGCGGATCCCCAGATCGACCGTGGTGATTGTCACCTAAACATCTACAAAAAAGTAAAACAAAACAAAAAGTAAAAAGGTAGACTAATGCAATCCCTACCCCCCAGGGGGTAAGGGGGCCTTCATCTAATGGTGGAGGAAAAAAAATAGGCCTATGCCTCACACATACTACTGCGTGTCGTACAAGGCGACTCATAGGCGGGATGGCGATAGACTTGTGGATCAACAGCCATTACTAGACAGTAAAGTCTTTATCTTAGCACTGTCTTGGTATGGCACGTCCGAGGCTGGTGGGGTGCGGATAGGTGCCACAGGGGACTGAGTCTAACCTGGGGGCCGTTTGGCACCACACCTGTGTCGGCAACAGTGTTTGCATGTTGGGGCCTGATATTATTGTTCTATAGTCCAATTGCCTAATATACAGTAGAGTCTTCTTATGGTGCTGTCTTTTTGTAACACTGTTAAGGCTGGTGTGGTTGCAGATACTGCAGGTGCAAGTGCTGCAGGGGGACTCTGTCGAGTCTTGCTGAGGCACGGTTAGCACTAGGGCCTATACCAACATCAGCCACAGTGATCACTTGGTGGGGCAGTGCTGTGGCGCGACTTTTTTGTACTACAGTACACTCCAACTACTTAAAAGGCAACCCCGTCTGAACCGTCACAATGCATCTAATGGAAAAATAACGTTAAACCAATGTATGTATGTATGTAACTAAAAAGTATAACAAAATCCTGTACCGGTATATGAGCATTATGTACGGTACGGAAGCATCCTTGGTCCCTTACTCTTTCTCTGTTATGTGAACGACATGGAACTGAGCGTCTCATGTAAATTATTAATGTATGCAGACGACAGCGTGCTCCTGGTTTCAGGAAAAGACCCAATAAGTATTGCCGCTTCACTTTCCAAAGAACTAGAATCATATAGTGAATGGCTAGTGGACAATAGACTATCTCTTCACCTGGGCAAGACGGAAGCCATCTTATGTGGAACAAAACGCAAACTGAGAGACATTGTGGGCTTCTCGGTCAACTGTAATGATATTCCTATAACAACAGTGTCACAAGTTAAATATCTCGGACTAAAACTGGACGCGAGTTTGTCAGGTGAAACAATTTTGGAATCTATCCTGAGTAAGTGTAGAGCACGTATAAAATACCTGTATAGACAGGTGGGATGCTTGCCCGCGGCGACCAAAAAGACCCTCTGCCAAGCGCTTGTTCAATGTCATTTTGACTATTCTGTGTCATCCTGGTACTCTGCATCATCTAAATCAGCACAGCACAAACTTCAGGTCACTCAAAATAAAATGGTTAGGTTCATGCTGAACCTAGGACCCAGATCACATGTTGGCCAGGAACAACTTCAGTCACTAGGTATGCTCAATGTCGCTGACAGGGCCAAACAAATCAGGCTCACTAATGCCTTCAAAATGTTCTATGACAGAGCTCCAGAGTACCTAAAGAATGATTTTGTTAAAGCAAATGAGAGGAGTGGACATAATACAAGAAACAGGATGTTTAATTTTAAGGTCCCGAGAATCCAAGGACAGGGTAAGCAAACATTCTTCTTCACCGCCATCAAAGACTGGAACGACCTACCCCAGTCAGTCCGTGAAAAGAGAACACTGTATTCCTTCAGACGTAGCCTGAAGGAACACCTGAAACGGACAGCTGCGAGAAGGGTGCACCAAGCTTATGTCTACTACTAAATGCGACATAAGAGATAGACAAACCAAACTGAAATGATTACTGATTACGGATTACTGATATTTACTATAGGATGTAAGGTATCTTAAAATAACCCCCTAGAAATACTTTCTCTAAAGTATCTATTTCTTTATCCTCCCTATTTTCCCCAGCTAACCTAATCCCACAAGGACCCCAATGGAAATACGCCTAACGGCCTTATTGGGCTATCCTTAGTTGAAATTATGCAAGGCTGGTACATGTCATATTTGTAACAAACTATGTGGTACCAACTCTGTAAATTGCGAACTGAATAAAACAAAAAAAAATATTATTATTATTATTATTATTATTATTATTCAAGACACCTTCAACCCCTATTATACACCATAACTACAATAATCCCTTCTTCATACATTATTATATATTACCGGTATATGCTAATGTGCACTACTATCAGCTTTGAGAGGTACCGGTACACCTTACTTACACATTTAATTGGATTGATTTGTAAATTCATCTCAAATAACTTATCAATATTAGTGGCAACCCTGTGAAGTTCTTCCACACTTTATGCAAGCAGGATGGCATCACCCATATAGGCTATCTAGACACATACCCGTATGTCCTTCACTTTCCCCGCCCACTAAACACTGCCATAAATGTGAGTGTCATACCGTAATTCTTTCATAGCGTATATATCTATTTAATTCAGCTGGGATCAGGTTAAACTAATTAAATAAAACACAAAATATTTAATTGAGAAAATTCATCCCACAAACCGGTATATCAATTTGTATGGGATTATATAAATGTTCCTTTAATCGATACCAGTATATAAACAAATAATTGTACAGTACTGGTACATATAAAAATGCAATGTTTATATGACAATATTATCAGTTTTGCATTCCTAGTATGTATTTAATGTATTTGTATTTCTAACATTTTGTATAGAGCTTTGAGTACTCCAACTGTGAATGCCATGTAAGGGACATGTATCATATTGTTCAATAAACATATATGGCTGTGCTATTATCTTTCATAATCATGTAAAAAAAAAAAAAATAAATTATAGTGTGATCTTCACTGTATTATAGTTATACAGTACAGTACTGATATATATAATTATATACCTATGCTGATATCACATACAGTACATTAATTTTCTTAACATGTCATTATTTTTTAGGCAAAATGATTACACTCGACAATGATGATTCTTAACCCTCTCGCATATACGGTATGCATCAATAATTTTAGCCAACTTTCATTGAGCGAAGTATCCAACTGCCAGAGCAGTGGCAAAAGTAAGACTGATTAATGGTTAGTATGTGCCACCATATGGTGTGGACGTGATTGAAAATTACCGTATTACCCGTACCTCCTTCAAATTACTAAAACATTTATGCGTCCTCTGAAGGAGGTAATCTAGTCAATTTGATTCTTATTTACTGTACTTATCTATATATAGAGGGTGCATTTCGAATCATGGGTTCACATTTGGTGACCTACTCCAACTCGAAGAACTTGAAACGCATCCCTATGTGCGAGAGGGTAGATTTTCCATTTAGCCTAACTCATAAAAATAAACTATTTATAGATTTTCCTTTGAGTAGCACACACATATAACCTACATGGCCCAGTACTAAACACATACATTCCTGGGTGCAAACGGATATCAATATCAAATGTTGTTGCCAGTTGTGGACCGATAAAATTTTAAATATCAGCTTGTAAGGTACAGTACTTTGTCCAATATAGGACAATTTGGTGTTGGCATGATTCCGGTCTCCCATCATCAGTTCTACACATGGGCAAGTTACTAGGCTCATACATTTCACTGTGAAAATGATAACTTAAATAAATTGGGTCAAACATGAGTCAGATTTATGGTTATTAGCAAAATATAGTTATAATCTATAATGGCATGATTACGGTTCATCCTCTTTTGTCCATATTAAAACTATTATAGAACTGTTATACAAGCTGATATATAAATTGAATTGGGCGAATACTGGCATCTAGTTTTAAGATTGTTGGTCGAATGTAGTGCAAATTGGAGTCGGCATGTAAGACTTATGTTTCCCCTCATCGGTGGTCCGTAACATCGACCACTACTGGGCACATACCGGTACATATCCTGCTGTGCAAACGGATAACTATATTAAATTGGGACAAAGCGGGCAATCGGAGTAAATGTTATCAGATTTATAAAGTTAAAATTGACATTGGCATGATTCAAGTTCACTGACATCAGTCCTGATTAGGGCCAACATTGAACCAATATAAAACAAATATACTGTACAGTAAAACTTCGCTGGTTCGGACCCCAAAGATTCTGAAATCCGGCAGAACCGGCATCTGTTGGACCAATACAGGCAGCCAGCTTAAGGGTTAATGGCACAATGTCAACATGATTCAGGTTTACCTTTATTGGTCCGAAACACGGGCCAGCACTGGGCCCGTACATCCTGCTGTGCAAACAGACAACGGTAGCAAATTGGGCCAAAGATGGCAATCAGAGTTTAGGTTATCAAATCAAATAGAGTGAAAATTGGTATTGGAATTATTATGGTTTCCCACAATCGGTTCTGAATATGGCCAATATTCAACCAATATGGACAGCCAGCTTCATAACAGTGACATTATTAACACTGTTATTTTTGTCCCCTTTAAGGGATATTGGCACAATGTAGTAAAAACTGATGTCGTCATGAATCAGGTTATCCATTATTGGCCCATTTACCGGGCCAATGTTGTTCCATCGAATGCCGGGGTGCAAATGGTAAACTAAAATGAAACGGAGCGGTTCTGGCAGTTATTGGCCCAGTACAGCACAGAGTGAATCAGCACATGCAAGGTCTTCCATCATTGGTCCAATGCTGGCAGTTGGATATACTAGGCCACTTAAATACAACATTAATTGGCATGATTATGGTGATCATGCATAGGGCCAGTATATCTTGGGTTTCTGAATACCGGTATTTGCATAAATCAAATGGGCCGATATTGGCCGACAGATCTAAAGGTATCGGACCAATACAAGACAACACAGTGCTGGCCTGATTACATGGCCCAAATAATCTGGGATTCATTGGCCAACTTCAGGCAGCAACATTACACATAATTGGCACATGTTAACATTGATGTCGGCACGATTATGGTTATCCACCATTGGCCCAGTTACCTGGCCAATGTTGTTCCATCGAAGGCCGGGATGCAAGCGGTAAACTAAAATGAAACGGAACGGTTCTGGCAGAGTTATTGGCCCAGGACAGCACAGAGTGAATCGGCACAAGCAAGGTCTTCCATCATTGGTCCAATGCTGGCAGATGACATTAGATTTACTGGGCCACTTAAATACAACATTAATTAGCACGGTTTCTCATGCATAGGGCCAATGTATATTGAGTTTTGGTATACAGGTATTTAATTAAATCAATGGGCCGATATTGGCCGACAGATCAAAAGGTATTGGACCAATATAAAAACAAAAAAAACAATGCTGGTCTGATTATTGTTTTACTGCAGCGGCCCAATTAATCTTTGATGCTTATGAAATAACTAAAATACATTGGCCCACTTCAGTCAGCTACATTACAGGTTATTGGCACAATGTGTTAACATTGATGTCGGCACGATTATGGTTATCCACCATTGGCCCAGTTACCGGGCCAATGTTGTTCCATCGAAGGGCGGCGTGCAACATGTAAACTAAAATGAAATGGAGCGGTTCTGGCAGTTATTGGTCCAGTACAGCACAGAGTGAATCGGCACATGCAAGGTCTTCCATCATTGGTACAATGCTGGCAGCTGACATTTTATTTACTAGGCCAAAATACAACATTAATTGGCATGATGATGATTATCTTGCATGGGACCAATATATCTTGGGTTTCTGAATATTTGCATAAATCAAATGGGCCGATATTGGCTGACAGATCTAAAGGTATCGGACCAATACAAGACAACACAATGCTGGCCTGATTATTGCTCAAGTACATTGGCCCAATTAATCTGGGATGCTTATGAAATAACTATAATACATTGGCCAACTTCAGTCAGCTACATTACAGGTTATTGGCACAATGTGCTAACATTGATGTCGGCACGATTATGGTTATCCACCATTGGCCCAGTTACCGGGCCAATGTTGTTTCATCGAAGGCCGGTGTGCAAACGGTAAACTAAAATAAGTTGGGACGGTAATGACAACACAAACTACAGTTATCGGGCCGATAAAAACAAATATTATAAGGCCGTTATTAACTCTATATCAGGCCGATTGTGCAATGTTTGCTGGAAAAACATTGGCCCACTTCAGGCAGCTACATTACAGGTTATTGGCACAACATGTTAAAATTGGTGCCGGCACGATTATAGTTATCTAGCATCGGCCCAGTTACCGGGCCAATGTTGTTTCATCGAAGGCCGGTGTGCAAACGGTAAACTAAAATAAATTGGGACGGTGACGACAACAAAAACTACAGGTATCGGGCCGATAAAAACAAATATTATAAGGCCGTTCTTAACTATTTATCGGGCCGATTTTTCAATGTTTGCTGGTAATACATTGGCCCACTTCAGGCAGCTACATTGCAGGTTATTGGCACAATATATTAAAATTGGTGTCGGCACGGTTATAGTTATCCACCATTGGCCCAGTTAACGGGCCAATGAAGTTCCATCGAAGGCTGGTGTGCAAACGGTAAACTAAAATAAATTGGGACGGTGACGGCAACAAAAACTACGGTTATCGGGGCGATACAAACAAAAATTAGAAGGCCGTTATTAACTATTTATCAGGCCGATTGTTCAATGTTTTCTGGAAATACATTGGCCCACTTCAGGCAGCTACATAACAGGTTATTGGCACAATATGTTAAAATTGGTGCCGGCACGATTATAGTTAAACCTCATCGGCCCATTTACCGGGCCAATGTTGTTTCATCAAAGGCCGGTGTGCAAACGGTAAACTAAAATAAATTGGGACGGT
Organism: Lithodes maja; assembly: GCA_037953745.1. Lineage (NCBI taxonomy): Eukaryota > Metazoa > Arthropoda > Malacostraca > Decapoda > Lithodidae > Lithodes > Lithodes maja. The sequence continues at coordinate 63,407 of JBAKBP010010029.1, read as the reverse complement.
GACGACAACAAAAACTACAGATATCGGGCCGATAAAAACAAATATTATAAGGCCGTTCTTAACTATATATCGGGCCGATTGTTCAATGTTTGCTGGTAATACATTGGCCCACTTCAGGCAGCTACATTACAGGTATTGGCACAATATATTAAAATTGGTGTCACCACGGTTATAGTTATGCACCATTGGCCCAGTTAACGGGCCAATGAAGTTCCATCGAAGGCTGGTGTGCTAACGGTAAACTAAAATAAATTGGGAAGGTGACGCCAACAAAAACTACGGCTATCGGGCCGATACAAAACAAATTAGAAGGCCGTTATTAACTATTTATCGGGCTGATTGTTCAATGTTTGCTGGAAATACATTGGCCCACTTCAGGCAGGTACATTACAGGTTATTGGCACAATATGTTAAAATTGGTGCTGGCACGATTATAGTTATCCACCATCGGCCCAGTTACTTGGCCAATGTTGTTTCATCGAAGGCCGGTGTGCAAACGGTAAACTAAAATAAATTGGGACGGTGACGACAACAATAATTACAGTTTTCGGGCCGATAAAAACAAATATTATAAGGCCGATCTTAACACTATATCGGGCCGATTGTTCAATGTTTGCTGGTAATACATTGGCCCACTTCAGGCAGCTACATTACAGGTTATTGGCACAATATATTAAAATTGGTGTCGGCACGGTTATAGTTATCCACCATTACCTTACCTTTGGATACCTTTGGATGTGTTCGCCGCTTTTCTAGCGGCACCAAGGAGCGCGACGCCCCTCGTTATGGGTGGTGATTTGGTGCAGTAGACTGTTTGAAGCGACAGCTCGCTCCCTTGCGAGGATGGGCTCGTCTGGCACTTTTTGCAGTTCGACATCTAGGGCTCTCTTGAAGTTGTCTAACGAGATGTCCCTCATGTCTCTTACTCGCCGTGGGAGTTTGTTGAAGAGACGTGGGCCTCTGTGTGATAACCAGCCCTCTCGCATAGAGCCCATAGCACCCCTGTTATTCATCCGGGGGATTTCGCATTCCCAGCCTCTCCTATCACTGAATTTCATGACTATCGGAGAATGTAGGTTTGGTACTAAACCCTCTGCGATTTTCCACGTGTATATTATTAGGTAACGTTCTCTTCTACGTTCCAGTGAGTACAGATTCAGTGCTCTTAAACGTTCCCAATAGTGTAGATGTTTTATCGAACTTATATGCGAAGTGAAATTTCTTTGTACACTCTCTACGTCATTTATTTCACCTGCTTTGTATGGGGATGTTAATATGCTACAGTATTCAAGCCGCGGTAGCACTAGAGATTTGAAGAGCGTTATCATAGGCAATTCACCGCGTGTTTTAAAAGTACGCAGAATCCAACCCGTTAGACGTTTCGCAGCCGCCACTTTGACCTGGTTGGCCCAGTTAACGGACCAATGAAGTTCCATCGAAGGCTGGTGTGCAAACGGTAAACTAAAATAAATTGGGACGGTGACGGCAACAAAAACTACGGTTATCGGGCCGATACAAACAAAAATTAAAAGGCCGTTATTAACTATTTATCGGGCCGATTGTTCAATGTTAGCTGGAAATACATTGGCCCACTTCAGGCAGCTACATTACAGGTTATTGGCACAATATATTAAAATTGGTGTCGGCACGGTTATAGTTATCCACCATTGGCCCAGTTAACGGGCCAATGAAGTTCCATCGAAGGCTGGTGTGCAAACGGTAAACTAAAATAAATTGGGACGGTGACGGCAACAAAAACAACGGGTATCGGGCCGATACCAGCAAAAATTAGAAGGTCGTTATTAACTATTTATCGGGCCGATTGTTCAATGTTAGCTGGAAATACATTGGCCCACTTCAGGCAGCTACATTACAGGTTATTGGCACAATATATTAAAATTGGTGTCGGCACGGTTATAGTTATCCACCATTGGCCCAGTTAACGGGCCAATGAAGTTCCATTGAAGGCTGGTGTGCAAACGGTAAACTAAAATAAATTGGGACGGTGATGGCAACAAAAAATACGATTATCGGGCCAACACTGTATCGGGCCGATTGTTCAATGTTTGCTGGGGAGTGTGGCCTACATACGTGTAGACTCGTGTACATACATGTTAACTCGTGTTGAACTCTGAATAACTTCATTATTCGTGTTAACTCGTGTTGACTCGTGTAAACACGTGTAACACTCTTTGCTGATTCGTCGATTATCGTCATCATTTCGACGTATTTTGTATGTCAAAATCAAATGTATGTGACTCCAGGTGTTGTTTTTCATCCAATTAATATTTATAGTTACTTTATTCACATAAAATAATAAGTTTAATTTACAATTTTCCTTTACTCAAGTTTTAAATGACTTGTTAACAGAGAAACAAATAAGTAATATGAATTAAATATTTTTGGAAGAATAGATAAAATAATTATGATGATTAAGCAATTTGAAGGACATACTTCATGGTAGAACATACTGTATAAGGAAAATATGCTCAAAATTATTATAATACTGTTATGGATATAAGAACATAATACTATGCCCTGTACTGTCCCTGAAAACATAATAAGGGTTGTATTTGTCATTAATATGATAAATTTCACATGGAAAAAAAAAAAAAAAAAAAAAAATCCCCGCCCGCTGTAGTCATACTCGCTCCCCTCCCCGTCCTGGCCTCAACCCCGACCCCGTTACTGTGATGATGTTGATAAGCCTTGTGCTACACCCTATTGATAATGCAAAACTATTGAACATACTTAAAAGTGTATGTTATTTGGTTTCTATATAATCTTTGAATCATTTCAGATATGATGGAATTAAAGAATGTTTTTTTCCACCAACTCATAATCAGCAAAAACGACACAAATGTCAATTTAAAACATGTTACAATATTTCCCCATCATTTTGTGTATACCGTGGGTACCAAATAAACAAAAAATCTATCAAACGTAAATCTTCTGTCTCCGAAGCTGGGCGCCTCGCACAGCAAGACGAGGGGAGGGTTGAAATATTTTGTAGACTATCTTATTTATTGTTTATCTATGTGCTGGAAGGATATTATATTTGTCAATTCCATCGCATTAGAAATGATTCAAAGATTACAAAAAGTCAAAATAAGACATAGTTATGTTAATGTATAAGGGAGTTAGGTAGATGCATTAGAGAGATAGAGAGATATACAGAGAGTTGCAGAGGGGGGAGTGAGCGATAAACACAACGATAAGATAAACACGAACTATTATGAGACAGACAGACTTAATTGGTTCTGAAAAGACAAAGGAGACATTTTTATTGACTCTTTTTCATGTTATTATTTGTGTGTTAGAAGGGTAATATTATTTTCAATTCCATCGTAATAGAAATGATTCATAGATTAAAAAAATACCAAATAAGACATAGTTATATATATGTATAAGGGAGATAGATGCATTAAATACAGAAAAAACAAAAAACAAAAAGTTATCTCAATTTCTCTGGTGAACATTACCCAAATATATGAGAACAATATAAATAAAATCATAGTAATGAATATTATCGCTGAAATAAATATAGGAAATAAATAATCATGTATGAGGATTGTTAATATTGACACTCGTGTTGACCCGTGTTACACTCGTGTTGACCCATGTTACACTCGTGTTGACCCGTGTTACACTCGTGTTGATCCGTGTTACACTCGTCGTGACTCATACCTACTCTTTGTTTGCGTGCCCTGTAATTTGACCGTTATTTTTCAAATTTTTGACACTCGTCTTGGGTTCGTGTTACACTCGTTTTGACTCTCAGTTACTTGTACAGACTCTTGCATGAACACGTCTTGACTCGTATTGACTCGAGTTAACTCGTGTTACACTCTCGTTGACTCGGGATCAATTGCTACTCGCGGCCTACTCGGCCTCCAGCGACGGCGATAATCGACGAGTGTGACTCGTGTTAGACTTGCGCACCGACTCGGCTATGTGTGAACCAGCCTTAAGCCCCCACACCACGTCAAGGAGCTAGGCAAAGTGGGGGCAGTGTACAGTGGACCAGCCAGTGTCAGTGTACAGTAGACCAGCCAGTGTCAGTGTACAGTAGATCAGACATCGTCAGTGTATAGTACACCAGCCAGTGTCAGTGTATAGTAGACCAGCCAGTGCCAGTGTACAGTAGACCAACCAGTGTCAGTGTACAGTAGACCAGCCAGTGTCAGTGTACAGTAGACCAGCCAGTGTACAGTAGACCAGACATCGTCAGTGTATAGTCGACCAGCCAGTGTCAGTGTATAGTAGACCAGCCAGTGTCAGTGTACAGTAGACCAGCCAATGTCAGTGTACAGTAGACCAGCCAGAGTCAGTGTATAGTAGACCAGACATCGTCAGTGTACACTAGAGACAGTGTCACACCAGAGAAGGATTTCAAAGTTACACACTTTTGTATCCGATTTTATTTTCATCGTTTGATGACAAACTTAGGCTAATACTATTACTGTATAAACCTTTAATGTGAATAATCTAGTTTCACAACTACCGTACTATCATTATCATCAACACCGTTGGTTTACGTCATGAATCACAAACATATTTAAGCTTTTGCTCCGAATTTCTATTTGACATCATTATGGATAAGGGAAAACAGCCTACGTTGATAAAATATTTCATTCGGAAGCAATATTGATATTTCACGTTAAGTTCGGGGCGATTAATAATAATTGATGATTTAATTATAATTTATATTATATGTTTAATTTGCATTATCATTCGTTATGACCACTACATATCCGTTTACTCTGATGTGCAAATTCCTCTCCATGTAGGAAAGGAAGGCTGTGTGTTCAGTCAGTTGATGTTCCAGCTATGTAACTGCGTCTCGGTATTGCGTCATCAAGCAAATCCATTCATACTTGAAGATTTACTTTCACAACGAAAGTAAGGGTAGCTTACTCTAACACTCTCAAGGTCATAGTGTTAATAATTACTAGAGTGTCATGTCGAAGTTAAAGGTATCAATAGATATTGTAATAACACTAACCCCAAATACAATGTACTCTCTACCCTATGTAAATATACAAGAGGTGAAGTGGCGGACCCACAGACCTTACAACACCATCGCAAAACATTGTGCAAGAAGGGGAGGAGAGATTATGTTACCCTCCTCTCCCTTGGCCACTTTCAGTCTCGACTTGTATATTTTACTTTATTCTTTACAAAAACGGTTTCCCTACTCCTACTGTCGGGGTCATAATTCTTCACATGTGCCTTGTGCTTCTAACCTATGTATGGCCCACTTTTGTAGGACCCTCAGGAGCAACAGAATGTACTGGCCTAAGTTTCCAAGACAATGAAGGGGCAGCATCAATAGGATACTGGCTATTTGGTGCCATGAAAACAAGTCAGTCATTGTCTTATCCATTATCCACAAGGGAGCAATAGTGAATAAGGGGAATATGAGATGGAAGCAAGTTCCCTGCACAGGCGAATGTGTCCAAGTTCCCATCATGTAACATGATGCAGTAATTGACTACAATGTGAACATGTGGTTTGGTGGATAAGCGCAACATGCAAACCTGTGCTGTGGACTGCCTTAGAAAGATGTGGAAGTGGTACAGGAAAGTTGTTTTCCATTGTGTTGACATTACTCTCCTGAGCGCATACCTGTGGATGGCGCAGGCTGGAGATTGGCCTTCCCTCAGGAAGTTCAGCAAGGAAGCCGTACTGGGGCTGATCTGGATGTATGGAATACTCCAGGCTGCAGTCCCGGCCCCTGTGGTCGGCTTGCCTGACTGGCTGCACGGCAGGGGCCACACATGTCATCACTTCTTCCGTCAGATCGCGCCGACAGGTGGAAGAGCTCCATGGGCATGGGGTCAAACACAGAGGAAGTGCATTGTCTGCGCCCACATCTAGCGGTGATATACACGCAGGAAGGATGTGACGACGAAGTGCACAGAGTGCAAGGTTGCTCTCTGTCAGATGAAATTTAAAAACAAAATCCATATATTCATCAACTACTGACTGAGGCAGTGGTAGGTTGACCAATGTGTGGAAAACAATTTAATGGTATTGTTACGACTGGGGTTTAAATATATCAGGGCTCTTATTCATTGGACTAGTAATGGCATAAATGTTACAACGGAAAGCGCTAGCTCCAACCTCTGAAGTATATTCCCAGTGAACAAAGAACACAAATACTCTACAGAGTTCTATATGCAATAATAGGCTATCAAACTCTCAATAAATGTGCGTCTACTCTAGGCTTAATGTTAGGTGAAAACAGCCTATTACTACCTATAACCGAAGGTGCTTGGTTATGGTATGCAAAGTAAGGTGGTAAGAGAAGTTACAGCTTACGTTACTTTAATCAATAAATGTCAGGCACTCCTGCATGAAAGAAAGTGCACTAAAGTCCTTCAACACTAACAAGGAATCTTCTTTAAATGTTAGATGCTGTAAAGATGCTCGTATCGGAAATGGAACCCAAAAAGGCAGGCAGTGGAACAATGCTCGTGCAGGCTATGCACACAAAAAGGCAGAATATATAATGCCGTCGGAGCCAAGAATATCCTAAACACTACAACACTAATAATAATCGCCACAATGCAGTATTCCTATCAACAAAAAGAGCCTAAGTCGTTTGTGTCTCAATACATCAAACTAGGCTGCGAAATGCTTGTGTAATCATAAATGGGTATGCATAAAAAGAGTAATTAGGTTAATATACTTAATGTCTACTATGATTGATAAAGTCTAGCTAGAGTCAATGATACGAGATACTGGTGCGCATGGCATGCCGCATAGCCTAGTGCAAATCTCAAGTCTGTGCGTCAAATATTACGTTATAATGAAGGGTAGCTCTCTTGAGAAACCTTAATACCGAAGTATTAAGCGTTCTCCTGGCGTACCTCAAAGACAAACAATCGAGACTAGAACAGTGCAGAATGGTATAGGCAAAAAGCCCTCATTCGTGCATGCTCTACTCTCAATGGCACACAGACTAGAATTTACTCAATCAACTCCAGTTCTCAGGTATGTCGTGCCGCTTTTAACTGAAGCCAGCATTCATAGGAAACAATACCTATAATATCAGACTCCTAGTCTAGCATTATCTAATCCAGCAGAACACTAATAATTATAGGAAGCGGCAATATGAAAGCCAACCAATGCTTCGTGATCCACTTATCTTAACAACTAACATACACAGGTTATATCAGACCTTAACACACAATACAACTGGCCAGCATAAAGCTGATTTTGCAGAGTTAACCAGAGGGGATATAATGTTAATAAAGGTGGTGAAAGATATGGAAAATGAGAGAGATAGGCAGAGGAAAAGATTCTCAGGTACGGAGCGGGGATAGATAGCCAGGGAAAAAAAGATGGGTGTGTTCTAGAAACCAGATCTGAGGGAGAGAGTGGCGAGGAACCAGTATATATACTTGCACTAGCTCGAGCCGCATGGGAAACCAGCGGTTACAAGTGATCTAACCACTAACAGCTCGCAGCATGGTAAGGACCTCTCTCCACCAACCCCCGCGAGGCAGCCAGCCGTGACGTCATCGAGCGGGACAAAAAACACTGCGTGCCTCCTCTCACTCCGTTCTACTCTCTCTCTCTCTCCCAGATCCTATCATTACTAGTTAATGACAAAACATATACTTTACAATTAAATATATAAAGCCTTGACATGGGCGAAAACAAAGAGCCTTTCTGGACTGCCCATGACACAAGCTTTCATATGAAATAAAACACACTCTAATACATAAACTGTAGCCCCATCCACTGCCCTGGCGATCCTAGCGAGTCACTGTAGGACAAGCCATGCGGTTCTAACGGAGTGGTTAACGTCACAGTATGCATTATCCTACGGCTTGTCACTTAAGGCGGTATCCCACTGTGCGAATTTTTGATGGCGAATACCCGGCGACAGGCGGCGACAGGATATTTTTGTCTATGTTTCAAAGTTCCCCAAATTCGCTCGAATATTCTCCAAATGTCGCGGTAGGCGCACAGCATTGGCCCCATCGTCGCCCCTGTTCTCCAAGATTACCCCAGAATCGCCGTTATTTTTGAGCATGTTAAAAAAATGGGCGCGAACTCACGGCATTCGCCCTTGTTCGCACGGGATTCCCACAATTCGTACCATTGTCTCCGTATTCGCCCCCTCTAGCGAATGTGGACGAAGAAGGCGACAGTAGGACTAATACGTAGAATGTTGTATGAATGCCGGGCGAATACAGGCGAATAAGGACGAATGCCCTGCGAGCTTTCAAGCGAATGTGGCGACTTGCAATTATTGGCAACGCTGCTTTTGAGCGATTGCGAGCAACTATTGCGATCACCGGACGCTGGTTGGGCGAATACAGCGAATGATTTGACGAATATCAGCGCATGCAGTACGATAGCAAGAACGACAGTGGTCGAATGAGGGCGAACGTTGGGGACAGGAGGGAATCTCGGGACGCCTTGACCCTTTCGCCAATCTCATCTATAGTCGCTCAAGTTTCACTGGCCATATATATACACCAGTGGGGACAGCATGTCATTACCCTAGTTCCCACTACCAAGAACACACGTCCCTATTTATCGTCCGCGAACCCGATCGACACCATGGGGAAAGTTAATGAAAAATCTGTGAAGAAGCGTGCAGTTTAGAAGAAATCAATGTAAAAGAATATACAAGTGAAGAAAAGTGTCGCCACATCACCAGCAGAACAATCGCCAGAACCCGGCACTAGTGGAGAACAACAGAAAACCACAAGTCGCTCCCCCTCATCACGGTCACGTTCGCAATCACGGTCACGGTCACCCACACAACGTAATATACCTGCTAATGAGGAGTGTGTCGTCACACCTGATGAGGAGAATTCCCCAAGCTCTGATACAACGCCTCCAAAGAACCTTAGGAACTACGTCGCCTTGAATGAAGAGGAAGAACAGGATTTGGTTGAGTGGTGGAAGTAACATGATATGCTTTATGACAAAGGGCTGAAACAGTTTAGAAATAAAGAAATCAAGGAAGCACTCCTCGACGAATGGGCAAAGTCACTCAACATCACTGGTAAGTTAAAAACCTCAAATTGTGTGTCTGTGTGAAACTGTGCAATAATGTGTAAAAACAGGCCAAAAACAAGTGTTTTACATCTAAAATGAAAGTGACATTGTGTGCGAAACAATGTTGGTACACTTATCAGCCACCTGCTACACATGCCCAAACGTACCACACACTGACCCCGGTCCCTCCTCATGAATCACCAACATCTCAGAATTACCCGCCACCCCAGGATCAGAGATACAACTCATACTGTCGGATGCTTGTATAACTTCACCCCCTCCCACGCAGCAAACCACACTTTTATCTACATCTGCCACACACGACCAAAGTGTCAACACCTCAAAACCTGCGATGAATGTTGACACATAATAAATACATGTTTTCCCACAGTACACACAAATACGATTTAAACTTGATTTTTTTTTTTTTTTTTTTTCTGTGATGGATGGAGAAGAAACGCATAATAAATACAAATTGTACCGGATTGTTGTTTTCCCCCGAATAATACATACATTTATTTTTAGCTTTGGCCTGGTGAATCACGCAATTGTAAACAAGTAAAGTTGGCCTTAGCTAACTTTGGATTGTTTACATGATTTGTGTGACCGGACCAAACATTAACATAAGAATTAATAGATTTTTCGGAATTCCAGTTATCCACATTCCACTTGTTTTACACCATGTCATCTCATCATCATTTCAAACAGTGCCTATTTTTTTTTTATATAAAATTATCTATTGAGTTTTTTGCAATTTAAAAATAAAATAAAATGTATTTGTCGTCTTTAATTAATTACCCATTTCACTAACCTTACATCATGTCATCCTGCCAAGAGACATGACCTGCTCCTTGGGTGAAGTATTCCTTTAGGTACAACCTCACTCGCTTGCCTGCTGCCGACGAAGTTTTACGGACAAGGGGTTCGAGTGAGGTCAGTACCCCTCTTGTTGCCACGAACCAGGGCTCACACGGTGATCGATGTGGTCCTCCTCATCAACCTGCGCGATGTTGTGGGTGGGGTAGCGAGTCCTGAGGAGGTTGTGGAGAAACAGATTGCCATTACTGCTGACTCCACATTCTTGGGCTCAATGAGAATTGTAGTCAGCAGTAGGCGGAACCTAAAAAGGAGAAGGGAAAAAAAAAGATTAGTAAAAAGAATGTAAATAAAGGTAAACAAATTAAATTGTTGCTAATCCAATTAAAAAGACATATGAGTAAAGAATGTCAAATAGATAAACAAATTAAATTCTCATGTGACAACATAAATGTATATGATGGGTAATAACATAATAAATGTGTGTACAGGCATTCATACATAATATACGTCAATACTAATGGCTTGACTTGCTTACCTGTTGGCCATAATCTCTAAGGTATTCTCATTAACTCGACGAGCTCTGGAGAGGCGGTAATTGTAGATTCGCTCTTCCCTCGTAATTTTCCAGTGAGGGAAGGGCTTCATAAGCCAGGTGCGAAGGCCGAAGGCGTCGTCCCTGACGATGTAGTACGGAACAGGCTAATCACCACCAGGTAGAAGTTCAGCTTCTGGCAGTCTCGCACGGCCCTCCTCGAGTGCATTCCGCAGTGGAGTGTCAAGGAACACACCACCATCAGATGAACTCCTGTGGGCTCCAACATCAACATACAAAAATTGATAGTTGGCATCAGCTAAGGCCATGAGAACTATCAAGTGGAATTTCTTGTAATTGTAGAATTTGAAGCCCCTATTTTTAGGACATTTGATGGAAATGTGTTTGCCATCTAGGGCACCGCAGGTGTGTGGGAAGTCCCAATGGAAAACAAATTGGTTCGCCACTGCCTTCCACTCAGCAGGTGTCTTTGGGCAGACCATGACCTCCCCCATGTATTCTTCCACAATTTCATCGCACACTTCAGGGACGATCTTGGAGATGGTGTTTGCTTCAACTCGGAAGGCATAGAATAGGTCGGTGTAGGTGTTACCAGAGGCCAGGAATCGCAGAGTCATTGCGAGCCGCAATCCTGGCTCAATGCTCGCACGAAAGGTAGTGTCCTGCTTAGCAATCCTTTGCCCAATATGACCAAGCACCTCCCTGAACATGACAATGGGCATCCTCATGAAGTTCTTGAACTTCTCGCTATTCTCCTCTGCCATCTCTACCATCAACTTGTGGTAAATCCCATAGCCTTCACGTCACAAAAGCACAGGTCGGACATACCACCTCCTCCTTTCTAATGTCCTCTTCTGCTTCCGTTTTTGTTTTCTTTTGATGAGGGCCGCAAGCAACTCGAGCTCTGCATATTCACGCTCCAATGATAGAGCCATGGGTAGAGGAACATTTGATGTTGTAGGGAGTAGATCCATGGTTGTGTGGTTCGGTAACTGACGAGAAACACTGTTGGAGACCAGAGCTCCGCCACCCTATTTATACACACACCTTATCTGACTATCCAATTACAAAATGGTGAAGTCTCAGGTGCGATCAAGGGAGAAAGTATCTTCGATAGTCGTCTGGCATTCGCCATGTTCGCACAACCTCCGCGGTGTTCTCAATCACATCGTACAACATTCGAAGGTCAATCGCCTTGCAATCACTACTGTCGCCATTATCGATCGCCACATTCGACCTGATTCGCCATTTTCGCCAAAATGTTCGCCACAATCGCACTGTGGCCGTACTTCTGTCGCACTTCAATCGACAAAATTCGCCTATTCGCTTCTGAAAACGACCTATTCGCCGTGAATTAACGGACATAGACAAAAAACACAGTCGCAGGGTGTACGCCATCGGCAATTCGCACAGTGGGATACTGCCTTTACAACTGCCTTGGAATATTTGGCTGGGGTTAAGCGTTTAGAATAGGGAAGCTGTTAATCACTTGCTCAATAAATTCCAAAATCAAGGACACTTCCGTCCCTGTATACCCTCGGTAGTGAGACGAGCCTCCTGTAGAAGTAGCATACTTACGTGTGTAAATTAGTTGGGAAAGGTCGAAGGGAATTCAGCTATCAAGGGATAGCTACATATTTTTACATGTGGTTCGCAATGTTCCAACCTCATAAATGGGGGTACTAAAAAATATAATGTGTATGGTAAGTAAGTAAAAACAGGATAAATTACTTTAATTCAAAGTGTTAAAGGGATATGCCTAGTATGGGCCCTCCGTAAAATTTAATTCTAACATTACATACATCTATAAGTGGTGAGAAACGTGTTATACCTACAAACAGAGAGAGAGAGAGAGAGAGAGAGAGAGAGGAGAAGGTGCGAGGGCTTTTTGAAATCATAAGTAAACACTGTCACTCCCAAATGAGTTTGTAGCCTATATAATTTGTGAGTGAGTTATAGGTTGCAAGGCCTGTTGTGGGGGGGACCCTGTGAGAGGCTAGTAGCTTGCTAGCCATCGTGGCTAGCAGGATGGCGCCTGTAGTCTTGTGTTGCCGTTAGGTCAGCACTATAAATAAGTTAGTTTATTTAGCCTTGTGTGATTAATGCAGTTTATCATAAGTTCACACAATGTTGACTTTATTCATCTGATTACTTTTGTTGTTAATGAGAGCACAGGCTGCCTGAGATAATTAAGTATTCTGGCGGTGCGTGGCGCTCCCCTACTCTCCCTCTGTCTGGCCGTGGGGACCAGAGCGAGTGCCAGAGCTTCACCCTAGTCCTGGCTCTCGTTGTGACAACATCACTGTTTGGGTGTCGGTCGAGCATGCTTCTTTTGTTTTCCTCAAATACCGCATTTATCTATTTTGATTCTTAGTAGATCGAAGCAGAGCAGGGCTGGAGTCATATTAAGCATATTGTTTTTGTGTTAATCTTAGTAGTTTAATTATTAGAGTTTATTTAGTTTAGACTGCATTCCTCTCTCTGGCAAGTCTAGTCTATAAGCTATTACTTGTTTCCATCTAATTAGTTTCCTATCTTTTGCTGCATTGTTATTCATCATTATAATATTATGTGCATATTATTCCTGGTTGATGTCTCTAGTGGTTTGGGGATTGGCCTGTTCATCCAGCATTTGTTGAGCCCTTGAGGACCGAGGTTGTTGGGTGGTGAGGAGGTCTGTATACTGCCATAATAGGCTACTTTGTTTTTCCTTCCACCACACAGCATCCTCCAACTCGGGCCTTATTTAACCCTTTAACCTCTCCGCGGCGCACAGGTTTTTTTTACAGGTACATACTGTGCGCATGTATGATGATTTTGGGACCCATTGCCAATTTCGATAAAAAGTACATCAGCGTGTAGGGAATGTTTGCGTGCATCGGCCCATATATATTTGACCCCCCAAAAAATGTCTGGGGGGGGTGGGGGAACGGTCCGTAGTTGAAAAATGTGGAGCGAATGGCACCGCGCGGCTAGATTGTCATCGAGCGGCGAGATTTCCCGGCCGAATTTTCACGTGCCCAGGGGATAGAACCTGAGGGAGGAGGGGGGGGGTTACCGCGTAATATCACATATATCTCCTTTTTTTATCCCTTTTAGGCTATGTAGAGTACGTATACGTGTGTAGGCCACCCATATAACAATGAATATGCCTCATAGTGACCAAAAATTGCAATATATAAGGGAATTATCAAAGAATTTTTAGGCGGGAATGAAGATGGGTTGGAGGTTTGGCGGCAATTTATGAGATGAGAGTGTGGTTTGCGCTATAATATTACGTATATCTCGTACTTAGAGCACTGTCTTGCTATAATACAGACTTGTACGTATGTAGACGTGCCATATAACAATATATATACCGCATATAGACCAATTTATGCGATATTTACGCACATTATCAATGAGTTTCTATGCGTGAACCAAGGTGTGATTGAGTTGTGCTGGGAATGAAAGGGGGAGAGGGTGTGTTGCGCCATAAATATCACGTATATCTCGTACTTAGAGCACTGTCATGCTATAATACAGACTTGTACGTATGTAGACGTGCCATATAACAATATATATACCGCATGTAGACCAATTCATGCGATATTTACGCACATTATCAATGAGTTTCTAGCAGACGGAAACCTAAAAAAGTGGGTGGGGGTGGGTGGGTGGGAGGGAGGCAGGGAGTGAGTCATGGAGAGAGTGAAGGCAGGGAGATCTATCAAGAAACATACGCAGCTGTGTGATAATTGTGGAGGCGCCCGAGGCGTATGGATGTCTTGGGATTTTGAAGCTTATGTCTAGCAGGTGTCTGGGGTTCGTTGCCACCCAGAGGTCAACAATAACATGAGTCAGGAATGGAGAGAGAGAGAAAGTGAGACATGCGTATGTCGTACGTATAAATGGCTTTCAGAATTGCATTTTTATGCAAGCAGACATTGCATTTTAGACACATGTGAAGTACCACAGAAATATGTAGGCCATTGACTGTAAATAAAGTACTATATTATAGACCAGGAACGAGGGTGGTCAGTAAACATCGGCAGTTAACCTTTTTTGATAGAGAGCTAAATATAGACTGGTGTCGCCTTACACTTGCGAAAGGGTAGATTGCCACCAGAGAAACTTATTATTTATTTATTTCCAAGTAATATGCAATCAAAATGTATATTCGAGACCTACTGCAAGTATTTGTATGACAGTATGACTATGTATAATCCAATATACGCGCGTAAGGGCGTAGGCGAGATATAAGAAAGCTGGTTGAGCAATTTTCGACACCCACACAGTTATTATTCATTATTATTTACAACATTATACAATACAAATGTATTTGTGAAGAGTATTTTATGCATGCTGTATTTATACGAATTTAGTTGGTAGCCAAACTCAGACAGAGAGAGGTGTTGTGGATGGAGGGAGGGAAGGGTCACCCACTGACCGTGTGATAATGACTGGAGTCACACTGAGAGGGGCAATTTTGCTGAGTGTTTGGGCATTTTTTGACAGAATAAAGTTATATAATTACTAATTCTTGACAGAGACAAACTTGTATAAACCTTTGCATGATATAATTGATAATCCCATCAATTTACAAACGTAAATTGGTGGGATAATTCATTTTTTTTTGTATATTGTTATTTCGATTGTAGACACAAAGTTTTGAGTGACATATGGTATGAGCTCCTGTGGCATGGTTGGTAAGGTTGCGGACTGGAAAACTCAAAGTGTGGTAGGATAGTGGGATCGAATCCAAGAGGGGGTTATGGGGAAGGTTTTATACTGTTTAGATAAATTTTGATAATTTTTTTTTTTTTACAAGATCGTGCCATTGTATTCTAACAATATGAAATATTCATAGAATATATCATATTGTAAGAATACAATGACATGACCTTGTATTTTTTTTTTTATTGTTTTATTTTATTATCTTAGTAGGTTTGACAGGATTTATTGAAACATATTTATTTTGGTACAATTCATTTGAGGTAAGAAAATATATACACATTACTTTGGCTATAACAAACATATATATTGATATACTAAAAAAGAAGGCATATTACATGGAAATCTTTGAAACTTATAAACTAAATAATGAAAGATACAATTATATAATGTAAAAAGCTATATCACAGGGACATCTTTGGAACTTATACATTATATAATATATATGTAACATTATGAGGTAGCGTGATCAATTTGGTCAGGTCAGGTAAGGTAGGGCGCGAGTCCAGGGCAGGGCAGGGGGCGAGTCCAGGGCAGGGCAGGGCAGGGGGCGGCACTCAGTAGTTTTTATACATGTGGTAGTCCCTGAAGCAGTCACCCAAGCAGAGTGCAACTTTGCACTCGGTGCACATTGAGGTGATTCTTTTGGTTACGTGGGGTTTCCTGACACTGGAGCTGTAGACGTGGCACTGCACCTGCCTGTAACGAGTGCCAACCAGCTCGGTGTTGGTTGGGTAGTGTCTTTCAACCCCCAGCTGGATGCGGTCAGGGACGTGATCCCCACACCATGCCGTACGTCTGTGAGTGGTGGTGCCATACTTCTCCAGGAGTTGATATGCAACGTTGTACACAAACTCCCGGAATTTTAGCTTCTGGTGTGGGGTCATCTCTCTCTTCACCAACCACAAGTTGTAGGCGTTGAGTATCGTGATGTCAACTAGGTGGAGGAAGAGCTTGTGATACCACTTCACAGTCTTCCTCAGACACTCAACGCCTGACAGTTGACAGTCAGACTTGTCCACCAGGCGCATGTTCTTTGTGTAGTCCACTACCATGTCGGGCTTATAGATGGTCTTCCTGGTTCGGTAGTGGATTTTACCAGAGTCCATCTGGGCACCTGTGTGGACTGTGGAAAGCAGGTGGACGTCTCTTTTGTCCTTCCACTTCAGGGCTACCACTTTCCCGGACTTTTCAAGTTGCTTGTACTTCTGCCCCTTTCGTCGCCTTCTTCGGACATGCCTCTCGCGGTGTTCCTTGGCCAGTTCGTCTTCAGAAGGTGTGTCACTGGAGGAGGCATCTGACAGAGGAATGACATCACCTGTGAACTTGGGCATAAACTTTCTTGTCTTTCTGACAGTCCCACATGACCCCGTTTGGTTGTCATGAAGAAACTGGCAGAGAGCAGGAGAAGTATACCAGTTGTCAGTGTAGATGATGTGGCCTTTGCCCAGGTAAGGTGCCAACATTTTCCTGACGATGGCACCTGACATGCCCATGGGGTCACCGGGAGCGGCTTTCGGTACGTCAATGTCAGTTCCTGTATACACGATCATGTCAAGCACTATTCCAGTTTCACAGTCGCACAACACAAAGAGCTTGATTCCGAACCTATGCCTTTTCAAGGGGATATACTGCCTGAAAACAAGACGTCCTTTGAAGAGCACGAGCGACTCATCAATCACCAAATTGAGGAAGGGGTAAAAGTATTTCCTATACCTCTCCAACAACATGGTGAACACATCCCGAACTTTCCATATCCTGTCAATCCTGTTAGGATTTTCGTTGTCTGCAAAGTGCATAAATCTTAGCAGCAACAAAAATCTGTCACAAGTCATGAACTTATTGAAAGTTGGGGTGGCGATGAGAGGGTCGTGCTTCCAGTAGTGTTGCAACACATGCTTCTTGCAAAGAGGCATGAGGAACAACAAGGCAAAAAACGTCATGAATTCTTCAACAGTCGTATCCACCCAGCCTCGTATTCTCGCTTTTGGAGAAATTACGTTCAATTTGCCAAACACCCACCTGTAGTAGGCGTTTGTTTGGGCAACGATGTAAGTCATTACCTCCAAATCGAAAAAAGCGAGGAAGAAGTCGCTTTCGTTTGCGTTTTCATCACAGGGCCAGTCATCAGTTGTACCTGACGTACCAGGATTGAACTGGGGCACGTCAGGCACAAAATTGACCCCGTCAGACCACTCAAACGAAGGCATGCCAGGGATCGGAATGTCGTCTCCGTCTGCTTCTGCGTCTGAAATATCGCTGTCATGTTCGCGATACAACACAGCATCATCATCACCCTCCTCTTCACTAGACAGACGCCCTTCTTCATTCTCATCACCGACGTCTGACTCACTTCCACTGTCCACTCCCAAATCCCCCCACCCTTGGTCCCGTGCTAGGGCGTCGTCGTCGAAACCCGCAGGGCTGCCAATGCCCTGCGAATCACCACCAAACAGCAGGGCGGCGTACTTGGATGGTGTCAGATTTTTTCTGCTCACTCTAGCACGTAGGGGCGTCTTATGGGCAGGGGCAGGGGCAGAAGGGCTGGCAGGGGCGGCGTCGGCAGGGGCAGCAGTGGTGCATGGTGCAGTGGGCCTGGAGGCAGGCAAGATGATGGTGGTGCCTGTCGCCCCTTTCCCTTTCTCTTTCCCTCTTCCTTGGGCAGGGTTGGCAGGGGCAGCAGGGGCAGCAGGGCCGGCAGGGCCAGCAGTCGCTTTCCCTCTCCCTTTCCCCTTCCCCTTCCCCTTCCCTTTTCCTTGGGCAGGGGCAGCAGGGGCAGCCGGGCCAGGGGCGGCTGGTGGTGGTGGTGGTGGCAGGGTCACTGTGGCAGGCGTACGGGTTTTCTTCCCTACGCCCGTGCCTTTGATTTTGCCTGCCCCCGCAGGTTCTGCAGCCCTAGGGCGACCTCCTGCGTCGCTGGTACAGGTGGCAGGGATGGCAGTGGTGGTGGTAGTGGTTGTTGCAGTGGCCTGGGTCGTGGTGGCAGTGTCCCCAAAGGCCAATGACCTCTGTGCAATTGCCTTGCTTGCACGTGTTTTACGTGCTTTTGGTGCTGGTGCTTCGTCCTCCGAGCTGCAGGGCGTGTCGTACTGGTAGCTAGGGTTTCTGGTAGCCACCCTCTGCCTTCCACGGCGGCTGACACCACCAGAAGGAGGGCTGGTTGTGTCATCAGGGCGCGAGCGTGAGGGACGTGTGGGCTCCATGACTAGTGCTTGGGTTCTGGCGAGGTGGCGCTTGCACGAGTGCGGGGCGAGCTTGTGGCGGGGTGATATCGAGAGTTGACATGTAGTACTATACCCACACCAATTTGTAGCCGCCTGCCTATAAACCCGCGGTTTTGGTACGTGTTCAAAAGCCTTGCTCTTAAGAGTCTTCCCGCAGTCCGCCGGGGGAACTCTTAAGAGTCTTCCCGCAGTTCCCGGGTTAAGGGTGGCAGCTAATTTCCAACCTACTAGGATATCAACCCTTGTGCCTTGTTTAGTTTTTAGCAGCAATACATTCGGTGCAGTCAGGGACTAGCGGTGGAGCCTGTTACTAGGTGAGGTTCTCCCCATTGCACTCGTTTGTATTGGGCTAACCCCAGATGATGTTGTAAGGGTTAAGTCATTAAAGTTGTTTACCCCTTACAACACCACCACCGTGCTGTGCTGAAGAGAGCCACTCAGTGAATTATTAGGACATAGACTAGGGAAAATAGGCTTGGCACAGAGGTTTATTGCACTGGACTTTCCATGGGTTTTTGCTCTGTATTGTTCTCAATTACTAAGCAATTGGGTATGATATAGAGTGTTCTGGGAGTCTAGTAGTGGTATGGTTAGGTAATGTTGGTGTAGTATGGAATAACCTTGGAAGTTCTCTTGCATACTACACACACTATGGACTAGACTCGGGGACAATAGATATTTTTGTGTCTCCTTGTTACTGCTTTAATAGAGCAAAGAGGAAGATAACCATTTTTCCTAGAGAACCTGCGTGTCTTGGTGTTTGAGTTGGATATTAAGAGTGTGTCTGTTGCAGGGTAGTTCGGTGCTGTGGGCTAGGCTATTGGAGCATCTGGTTTCCCCGGTTCCCCTCGTAACAACACATACACACATAACGTGATAATTGTTTTTTTGGGTCAAATAAATAATACTTTATAAATAAATAAAATAATGTAGTAAATATTAAGTGAATCAATTATAATACGTAATCCCGATCCATACTTGCACGAACGGAGGGTTTCAGAGATGAAATTAATGCTAGTGCTAACACATAGTAGAGGAACAACCTCATAATGTATACAGCCAGTTATAAATATGTCAAGTGTGTACATTGTAGTCATCGACAACCACATATTTAAACATCCCTATCCAACGCATCAAGCTATATGGACGGTAAATATCCTCTTACATTTAATGACTGTGTGAGGTCAGTTAAAAGATCTAGCCTATAATGGTAGACTTTCTTCGAGACGTCACAATGTCCGCTATCGCCGTTTACCAATTATGGATAATTACTCAACTGAACAAATTTAGCATATTTCTGAAAATACTTTGCAACTATCAAAACACAAAGCTTGTCATGTTGACTGTTAAAAAAAGCTTGCTAAAGTAAAGGGGTCTAATAATAAAACATTAAAACAATGTAAAATACTGCAGGTTTGGGAGGAGCAATTTCTCCCAGTAGAAAAAAGGACAGCTTAGAGGACAAAGAGACGGAGGTTCCATTTCCTTGTTGATAAAATTCTAAAATTTTCTCCGAGTGACATCGTTGGAAAAAAATAAAAAAAATAACAACCCCCAAGCATTCCTGTGTTTGTATGTGCATGTGTATGTATGTTGTCATTGTTGGAATGTGTCCTTATTTAACGTACAGTTTGCCGCACATATTCTATTCCGTTGGGGTCGTGATTAGGCAGCGCTGCACCCACCTCCCCAACCCCCCTCCCTCGCTTCACCTCCTACCAATATAAGGTGGAGGGTGGGAGGGCTGCCAAATCACGACCCCAACGAAATAGAATAAGTACGGCAAACTGTACATAATTATCTAATAAGATTTCATGAGACAGAAGTAACCATAGATATATTATATATCAGGAGCCATTTAAACATATTTCCATAGGTAAACATATATAAAATATATCTAACAGGTGAGTGTTTAAATATTATACCAAATGGCTCGTTGGTATAATTGATTACATCTGTTTGAATTCAACGTTTGTATTTCATTATTTTCCTCAGAGTTCATCTATAAATATAATACAGTGTTAATCTCCCCTACTGTTTAACGCTAGAGAGAAACAAAACTTAAGCGTTTTTCAGAGAATATCAATAAATCCAATTAAATATATGGTTATTGGAATATTTGGCCCTCTTAGATAACAAAATAATTATATTAGTCAATGGTAGGCCTATTCTTATACCAACATTTATGTTTTTTCACATTTGCATTATCTTCCAGGCAACAAAGTGCGTTTTACCTTTGTGAATCTCCGGGAACCCTTAACGGTAGCCTTCAACACCTAAAAGATCACAAATCCGAACTATAATGTGCTATAAAAATCAAAAGTTAGTGTTGTTTAAAAATATATTAGCATACTTATTTGTGAGGGTAATTCCGTATTCAGTGTTAGTTCATAAGGGTGAAATTGTCAAATATTTCTCTTAAACAAGCCTGGGGAAATCATAAAGGAAATGCTATGCATTTGTTATTCTGGATAGCTGACACAACAATGCGCATGCGCATGATAAAGCTTGCAGGAACATGGATGAAATTAATAGAAATTGGAGGTGTAAAGTGTAGACAGATGAAATAGACACTCCTGGGGCGAACTATATAGGTAGCGCCAACGAACTTGACAATAATCTCGATCTCTGACCTCTTCGTAACTAAAAAGTGGCAAGATCAAACTGGCTGTAAATATCCACACCTATTACCTGGTGGACTCTTCCCAAATGAGAGGAATTTCAGCCTGATTGCTTTCATTTATTTTGAGTTATAAAAAGTTAAGGGGTCAAGATTATTGTCAAGTTCGTTGGCGCTACCTATGGTTCCGTCAAGTGACTCTTGAATTTATTGTAAAAAATTGTAATGGTGCCATCCTGTATTTGAATAAAACCATACCGTGTCCATTATCATGTACAGTTGCCCAAATACGTTGTATTTCTATCCATGATCTTATACATGGAAATATTGTATAATGTGCATGACTGAATTTAGAGTAGTTTCTTACGCAGTGGTCAACTCATTGGATTAGTCATCTGATAATTAAATTTAAACTCAATCGCAATTCCTTATTAATTTACTTTCAAGCACAAGATCACGAGGAGGAACTTAACTTATGTGGGCAACTGTACCTTCATGTATTTGTTCTACTGCATAATTATAATGTGTTTTAAATTTGTATTACAAATAACAATGCTCACCAGATTTATATTAGTACGTGCCCCGCCCCCCGTAATGTACTATATTAGTACGTGCCCCGCCCCCCGTAATGTACTATATTAGTACGTGCCCCGCCACCCGTAATGTACTATATTAGTACGTGCCCCGCCCCCCGTAATGTACTATATTAGTACGTGCCCCGCCCCCCGTAATGTACTATATTAGTACGTGCCCCGCCCCCCGTAATGTACTATATTAGTACGTGCCCCGCCCCCCGTAATGTACTATATTAGTACGTGCCCCGCCCCCCCGTAATGTACTATATTAGTACGTGCCCCGCCCCCCGTAATGTACTATATTAGTACGTGCCCCGCCCCCCGTAATGTACTATATACACGATAAACTACGTGATTTTATATAGCAGGTCAGTACAATAATGAACAGATATCCCCTGGCATTTTATATCAGAACATGGTTTCTGAGAAAGAGCACATCATTAATTTATGATATTATACAACTCTGAGGGGAGGCGATAGCACAGTGGATAGCGTCGTGGACTGCAAACCTAAATGACCTAAGTTCGAATCATCGCCAAACGTCAGGTTTTTTCCGAGGTGATCTGATCATTCCTGCTGTTCTACAACTATTCTGGCTACACCGATTCAAGAAAACACCCCTTATATCATCACCGATACATAGCATACAAGATGCCCGATTATATTCAAAGATGCTGTGAACGACCGTATACCTGTTCTCTACAAAATCAGTGACGTATATAAATATGGTGTCATCTAGTGTGGCAAAAAGGAAGCAACCAACACCTTGAAACACCACTATATTAGTGCGACACATATGAAGCACCCACCAGCTCGAACCTTCAATCAATAATCTCAGGGCCTCGTAAGGGTTACAGGCTACTGAACAGCATACAGTCCCGAGGTTGAGACATAGAACAAATAATAGATTGTGGTAGTTTGCTGCTGCTGTAGTTTTTTGGGGTAAAATGTTGCCTCCCCACATGTTGGGGAGGTAAATAACAAAGATATCAATTGAAATGAACATTTCCATCATGGCCAGACAGATTTAGTGCTTTCTCTCTCTCTCTCTCTCACACACACACAGTCTTGTATCTACTGTTCAATCATACTTCAGCGACCATGACATTTTTATCCTCCTTCTTTCTCGACCACACAACGTTCGTGAAAAGCTATCTCATCTTGAGTACGACTGGTTTACGTTCTCATTTGTGTTTATGACGAGGATACATTTTTGTCATGTCATCTAACATTTCTATGTGTTTCCGCCTTGAGATTTGTGTACTGTTTCTGCCTTTAGATCATCTTGTTTTGTGTCATGTCTGATAAGCAGGTGGCAAACTATCGGTTATATTACTGGTCACTAAATAAGAGTAGAAATGTATGGTATTGGATTCAGGTAGTGCACCATCTGAATATCGACCACGTTCAAATTTAACAATGCTCACTATGGTAGTGACAGCGTGTTGAATTTATTTGTGCTCACACATGATTTGAATAGTATAGTATTGTATCACCTCACAATAATAGTATAGTATTGTATCACCTCACAATAATAGTATAGTATTGTATCACCTCACAATAATAGTATAGTATTGTATCACCTCACAATAATAGTATAGTATTGTATCACCTCACAATAATAGTATAGTATTGTATCACCTCACAATAATCAGGAAATTATTTCAAAAGTTTGTACAGTTGGTCCTGCGACAAAATGTTATCGTATGTGGAGGTGTTTGGCATTTCATCCGTAGTAAACACAGTAATTTTATGAATTATACCCTTAAATCATATGGCGTGTGAAAGACGGAACGTAATTGAGTGAGTCGGGAACTATTTGATCCATTATTTGCCTTACTGGGGGATTAGTAGACATTCCAGTATGATGTTAGGTAACAAAGGGTTATTAAATGAAGAAGCCTACAGTTAATAATTAATACATAACCTATCCACACTAAACAAATTAGGCATGGCACTTCACACTTTCCAGCACATCTACCTCCACACCACACCTTCTTAATTCATCATTCGTCTGTCTATCCCTCCATGTAACTCCGCACTCACTTCTCAAGTAACGCCTCTTATTGTTTCTATTGTCCCGGTAGCTACAGAAGGGGGATCTGGGGGGAGGAGGGAGTCTCTGTTTTCAAGAATAGCAGACTGAACTGAGTATGATATATACGGATGCCAGAAGGTTTGCCTGCGGTACATGTTCGCCCTTAACACTTACGCTGCGGTCATATTTGCGCTATTTATGGCATATTCAGGCGCTCGTGAATGAATAATCAAGTATCTGCATGAAATGTAATGTATTCTGCCAAAAACTAGACGAAAACAGCTTTTAAATGACACTAGAACGAGCTTCCTAACTCGCGGGGTTCACCCGCAGCGCTGCCATAGACATTCGGGAAAACTCAGCTAATTATTAGCAATGTAGCGGTTTGGTAATACTGCTGAGACCGCGGTCTGAGACCACAGTTTCCCTCAGTGCGCGGCTGGCCGTGCTGACGGTCGGAGGTGGGCCCCTCGCTGTCCCGCCCACTGACACTCGATTTCTACGGATTTTACAGGCTTTTAAAGCCTGGAAATTGCTGTAAATTGCCTATGCGTTCCAGAACGTCTCCCGCAGGGAAAGGGTTGAGAAAGCTTGCCCACGGAGAGATTCGCCCATGGAAGTTTTGCCCACAGAAATTACGCCCACGGAAATTTCCCTCGTGAATAACAAAGTTCACCCCCTGAAGTTTCGCCCAATAACAGTTCCTATTTGTTATAGGTAACACCGAAAAATATAGCCTCTGTAATTAGCCATCACCATTTACAAGGGCTTTGGACCTACATCAAGTTTTCACATTAAGTACACTAAAAGTTAAAACTAAGATGGTTGGTTTCCTAATTATATGTTGTTGTGATTACTTTATTAAGGCCCATTTTGTATAATAGCAAATTCGTCATAAAAAGGATTTTTTTTATTTATAAACAAATTTGCAAATAAAAATTAATACAATTTATAAACGGGTGACTGGTTGGTAGACCTTGCTGATTTGGGACAGGAGCTCCTTGGCAGTGAGCTGTCCGTCTGCGAACTGGCCCCAAAGGGAAAAGATTTTTACTTGTGAGGTGTTGAAATTCGTCCGCTGTCTTCTAGCAAGTTTGTCATCAGAAACAAACTGTGCCTGGATGGAAACTAGTTGTGTTTCGCCATTAAGAAATGAGAACAGTTGATAGAATGGAAGGTTGTGACGGTGGATTAGCGAATTTATACGATGATGATAGCCTTCAAGGTTGTTGTTAGTACAGATGGATCTCATGAAGACGGACCATGTCGCTGGGGGATATATGGAGCTTGTTATCCATGTGTTATTGATATAGTGTAGCAGGTTTTGTAGTTGCAGTGGCAGGTCAGGCAATTATTGAATGGACTTAAACACTGGGGGTATAATTTCCGAGGGTAGAAATGGAAGAGACAGTAGGCGGCATATGAATTTGCGAGTGTTGCCTTTCTGCATGTATGAAACTGCAAGGCCTAGGTCCTGTACCTTCTTCCATATAGCTTGGCACCAGTGAGAACCACAGCCCTTAATGGAAACTAATGTAAGGAGAGTACGGACAGCCTGCTACATGGCGACCTCCAAATCCAGGACTATAACTTAAACGGCACTCATAGGTAAATATCTGAGGATTGCTTGTAAAACACTTGTATAATCCTCTTGGGACTTTCCAGACATAAGGCAGAAAGCAAGTGGGACTTGCTTTACTGTATCGCTATGTTTTAAAAAAGGATGGATGGACCAAAGTTGAGTGAAGGGCTTGCCAACGGACTTGAAGGTGCTGTCAATGAACCATTCCACACTGGTGTAAGAATGGTGGCTAGAGTGTGCGTAGACATGAGTATGTGACGCTTGCATCACATTTTTATGTCTGACTGTATGAAGCCTTGAAGGACAGCATTTTCATTGATGTCAAAGTCCAATGTGGTAGGGTTTGGTGGCCTGCTATTTTGCCGCCACATGTTAGCAGCTCTTGAATCCTACAGATATTTTAGGGTTGCATATGTGTGGCTTAATACCAGGTGTGAAAACTTGACCCTGTTGTTGAACAATTGCTGTGCAGTAAGTAGTTTTGTTCCGCACACTAAAATGCCAGTTGATTTTTCCATTCTCCTTCACCGACTTCTGTTTTATACGTATACTTGTAGCTGTCCACTAGCTTGGCTTTCATGCGTGCAGAACCAACTTGGACAATGGTGTTTTTTTGTTCTCTTTTTTTTTGTCTACGTGAGTGAGGGAGACAAATGGCAGAACTGCCTGTAGCAAGTGCCTCCCCCAGAGTTGAAAGAGTGACAGGGCCAAAATCAAGGGACGTTCGAGCCAAAATGCCTAGACACACAGAGTTTGAAGCAATTTAAGTCATAGGAAGGAGGAAAGATTGATTCTTGGAGAGAGTTCCAGAGCTCAGCTGTTGAATAGAAGAAAGACTGAGAGTAAAGTTTCACTCTTGGGTTGGAGAGTGCACAGAGTAGGGGTGGGATTTTGTTGCAAGACAGGTACCACGTGCCCTTTGTAGAGGAGGTGGTGTACACTGGGAGAGCTCTGAGGAACACTGATTATTGTAGTAGCGATAGAATAGCGTGCGAGATGCAACATAGCGGCGGAGAGAGAGAGATTGTAGAGAGTTTGTGAGTTGACGGGAGTTAACCCAGCAAGTCCTGCAAGACTGATATAAGTTTTACCGGTGTGCTGCGGGAGGCCTTATATAATTCAAGGCCTAAAAAAAAAAACATTTAAATTAGCCCAGTATCAATTTTTTGTATTTATTTATTTATTTATTTGTTTTGCCCCTTGGCCATGCCAAATATCACTCCTCCACATCCCCTCCTTCACCCCCCCCCCCTCCTCCTTCAATTATCACCTATTCTCCCTGTTATTCCCTTATTCTTAGGTATATTTTCGTGCTAACATTAGCGAGTTGCTAGCAGGGCGTGGTCATCTGTGTTACCAAGCGTGGGAAAGAGCGAGAGAGAGACTACCACGCAACAGTGTCTCTCCAGCCGTCGTGACGGCTGGCTGGCTGGCAGGCTGGCTCAGCCATAAGTTATGTAACTCCCGGCCTCTATCGCCGATCTTGACCATCCAAACGCTGTTTCCACTTGTTTTATTGCTCTAACAGGTTAATACCTTTATAATCAACGTAAAATAGGCACATATGGATAAGTATTAATAATATTTATGGTACGATGACGATTTGAGTGAAGTAAACAGTCTAAATACCTCCACACAGGGGTGGCTGTATACTGTAGGGGGTACGCAGCGGAGAGGTTAATTATACGAAAGGCCTTCCTTTCTACTTTGTCTACGAGTGCAGTGTGAGAGGATCCTCCCCACACATGTGAACAATACTCAATACAAGGACGCACTGTGCCCCTGCACAGAGCAAGAAGCTGTGCTGCCTTAGCAAGACTGGTAATATGGTCCCTCCAAGTGAGAGCAGAAGAAAAAGAGACACCAAAAATATTGAGAGACGATGAAGGATTGATTTTTGTACTGTTGAAAGATAAGGGATAGTCCTCTGGGAGTTCTGGACGGGTAGATAGATGGAGAAATTGGGTTTTGGAAGCATTAAAGGCAACAAGGTTTTCTCTGCCCCAATTGGAAATAGTAGTTAGATCAGAAGATAAGAGTTGTATGGCTTCATTACGTTTGTTTTTGAGGGATTGCTGGCTGGGGTGTTCTGGAAAACTAATTGAGTAGTGTAAGGGAGAGTCGATTGCGTATGAATGGATGGGACTGGAGGTAGGCTACAGTTGAGAAAATAATTTATGAAAATTAGAAAGAGAATGGGAAATAGGACAGAGCCCTGAGGAACACCGGAGTTGATACGATGAGAAAGTGAGCGATGGCTGTCCGCAACCGCAGCTATGGAACGGCCGGAAAGGAAATTAGAGACAAAGGCACAGATGGAGGGATAGAAACCAAAGGAGGGTAGTTTAGAAATTAAAGATTTGTGCCAGACTATCAAAGGCCTTCCATATGTCTAGCGCAATAGAAAATGTCTCGCCGCAGTCCAGAAAGGAGGAGGACCAAGAATTAGTATAATATGAAAGAAGATCACCAGTAGAGCGACCCTTAACCCGGCAAGCGCGATAGGCCTCACGGAAGGCTTTCTATAGCGAACGCGATAGGCCTCACGGAAGCAGGATTTTTAAAGGCGTACCAAAACGGCGCCACGCTGTCTAGCGAGTCACAAATTCTGCCACGTTTAGTGCGACATGGTACCTCTCGATGCCACCCACCACCAGCCGCCGCACGCACCCCACGCAGTCTACACACGCAGTACGCTCTCAGTCATTATGGAGCCTACACGCTCCCGTGACTCGCTCCCTGTTGACTCGCCCAACCCTGTTGCTGGCGGTGTTAGTGCTCGTGGCAGGACACGAACACGTGCCAGGGACCCCTCCTACGTATATACTTCTGAGGAGGATGAGCCAGTGCAGCCAAGAAGACCTACACGTGCTGGGACAAGCACGACACGAGGTGGGAGAGGCACGACACGAGCAACAAGCACGAGGAGTGTGAAGAGGTCATTGTCCTCAGCATTTGCTCTGACAACTGCTACAACAACAACTACTGCCTCTACTGTTGTAGCAACGACGCCCACGGCGCCCACCACCACCACAGGAAGTACAAGTGGCCGTCCTGGGGATGCAGGAGCATCGGGGGTGGTAGTTGGAAGGAAGGGTAAGGGAAAAGGTCACCCTTATCAGTTCAAGAGGAGTAAGGTGACACCTCCCGCCTCTACCACCCCCGCGTTGCCGCCACCACCACCACCACCACCACCGCCACCACCACCACCACCCACCACGGCCGCCGCTGCACCACTGCCCACCACGGCCGCCCCTGCACCACCGCCCACGCACGCCCACGCCCCTGCTCCACCACCCACGCCCACCCATGCCCCTGCTGATGTTGGAGGACCTCGTAGAGTTGTGACAGCCGGTCTAACGCCATCTAAGTTTGACGCCCTCCTCTTCCCTCCGGACTCCTCTGACGACGACGCTGCAGAAGGGGAAGCCTTCGATCCCAGGAACTATGGCTGGGGTGGTGATAGTGGGAGCGAGTCTGAGGAGAATGAAGACGACCGATATGAGGGAGGTGCAGAGGATTCGGAAGACGACGATGTACTTCTGCACCGTAGCCATGACCAAGACCTGTCTGACGACGACGAAGGTGCAGACGACGTGGCTGACGGAGGGGCTGATCCTGATCCCCCACGGCCGTATACGTTTGCCTGGTCTGAAGGGTCCCATTTCCAACCAGATTTGCACCAGTTCAATGGTAATGTGGCTGGTTCAACAGCAGACTGGCCCTGCAATGACCAGTCCACCGAATCTGACTTCTTCTGTGCATTTTTTGACCAGGAGGTATTATCTCATCTCGTTTCCCAAACCAATGGCTATTTTACCTGGGTGAGGGAAAGAATTGATATGATATCTCCTAGAGCAAGAATTCGTGCATGGGTCGATACGACTGTCCCTGAGCTCCTTGTGTTCTTTGCGTTGTTGCTCATCATGCCTCTCTGCAGGAAGCATGTAATGGAGCATTATTGGAAGCACGACCCAATCATCAACACCCCAATTTTCCGGAAATATATGGCTCGTGATAGATTTTTCTTGCTTCTGCGATTTTTGCACTTCGCAGACAATAATAATCCAAACAAAGCTGATAGAATATGGAAAGTTCGGGATGTGTTGACCATGTTGTTGCAAAGGTACAGGAAATTCTTCTACCCCTTTGCCAACCTGGTGATTGATGAGTCGCTCATGCTTCTCAAAGGACGCCTGGTGTTCAAGCAGTACATCCCCTTGAAGAGACACAGGTTCGGGATCAAGATTTTTGTGTTGTGCGATTGTGAAAGTGGCATAGTGCTCGACATGATCGTATACACCGGCACTGATGTAGACATTCCAAAAGTCGGTGGCAACGACCCATTGGGCATGTCAGGGCACATTGTGAAGAAGATGCTGGAGCCCTACCTGAACAAGGGGCACACGTTGTACACCGACAATTGGTATACAAGTCCTGCACTCTGCCAGTTCCTCCACGACAACAAAACGGGGTCATGTGGGACTGTCAGAACTAACAGGAAGTTCATGCCTAAGTTCCAAGGCAATCATATAGAACTGGACAACCCCTCCCACAGTGACACCGCTTCTGATGACGACTTGGCAGAGGAACAAAGGCTCCGCAGACAGGAACGACCAAAAAGAAAGAAGAAAGAGCACTACAAACAGCTTGAGAAGTCGGGGAAAGTTCTGGCGGTCAAGTGGCTCGACAAGCGACCAGTCCACCTGCTTTCGACTGTCCATACAGGTGCCCAAGTGGACTCTGGTAAATTCCACTACCGTACCAAGAAGTCTATCCAGAAACCTGATATGGTGGTGGATTATACGAAGTACATGCGCCTTGTGGACAAGTCTGATTGCCAGCTTGCAGGCGTTGAGTGTTTACGTAAAACAGTGAAGTGGTATCACAAGCTTTTCCTTCACTTTGTTGACATAACGATGCTCAACGCGTACAACATGTGGCTGGTAAAAAAAGACATGGCCCCGAACAAAAAACTCAAGTTCAGGGAGTTTATCTACAACGTCGCCTATCAACTCCTCAAAAAACACCAACCAGTCTCCGGTCACAGGGGTCGCCGTGCAGTCAACCTCCCAGACAGAGTCATTGATGGGTATGACAGACACTACCCTATCCACACCGAGCTATCTGGCACCCGGAGGCTGCAAGTACAGTGCCAGGTCTGTGCCCACTCCACCAGAAATCCACCAAAAAGAAGTAGAGTCACATCAATGTGCAAGGAATGCAACGTTGGGTTGTGTTTGGGCGAGTGCTTCAGGGACTACCACTCACTCAAGTACTACTAGGAGTGGTACCTGTGTCGCCCTGCCTCAGCCAAACTCCTGCCCCGCCCACCTACCTCACTACCTACCTCTACCTACCTGCCCGTACCTGACCAACGTGATCTCAAAACTCCTGCCTGCCTACCTACTTGCCCGTACCTGACCAACGTGATAATATCATAACATGTACAAATTATAGTTGTAGGATAAGTTCATATGTTTTGATATATACTGTATATATATATATATATATATATATATATATATATATATATATATATATATATATATATATATTATACAGTATATTATTGTATACAAGCAATATTTTCATTTATTATTTCAGTTTAATTCATTAGCCAGGCAATATTTTGTTTTATTTATATATATATATACCTATGTAATATTATACTTATGTACTAACCTTTTGTAACAACCTTTTGTAATAATAAAAACCAAAAAAACAAACAAAAAACAAATAAAAAACAAATAAATAAAGACAAAAAAACATACTTACGCTCTGCTATTCATCAAAGTTTTCGACTTTATGAATAGCAGGGCGTAAGTATGTAAAAAAAAAAAAATTTCAAGTGATATAAACACTCCAAAAATATCCCCATAACCTCTCTGGTTTCGAACCCACGTCTCTAGGCCTACGTCTCTAGGCCTACATCTCACTCAGTCCATCACTCTAACCACTAGACCATGACCGCTCACACTATACTGACAGCGATTAGTGCGTACGTATTTTCGGGCAGACGAATGCTTGACAAAAAAAATATATATATACCCTCGATACACTTGTGTATATCGAAGTATTTTGTATGTATAATACTTTTACATAACCTAACATATTCTATCATTACGAACAAACAGTAAAGAAATTTACAAGTAAATAAATAACCTTTCATCAAGGTTACGCAAGCAAATAGTGCGTAAAAATGGTAATGATATATCGGGTTACTCTAACATACTGCGCCATCCAAGAAGCTTTATCGTAGTTTACATTATAGCAACGACAACAGAAAGTGTCTATAAGGTCTAAATTTGTCCATATACCCACGCTAATCTCACCTACTTACTGTAATCTGACCCTTTTGTCTCCCGCGCCACCCACCTTTCTCAATCCACCACTCTTATTTCGCCTATTATTCGTCCGTATGCCTCTCTGCGCTTCATTTATCAGTGTATATTATTCACATGGGCTGCCTTACTCATGAATATGAACAGGTGAAACCATAAAGGTGCTTTTTAGGCGAGATATAGAGCGTTGCTTCTCATCAATCGCACGTTCTTGCCTCCACCTTCTCTCTCTCTCCTCCCGCCTGGCTCACTCACACACACTCGCTCGCTCGGGGATGTCGTGCCTATCAGGCCATTTTTTTCAACTTGCAGCCACCGTAACTCCACACCCACATTTTTTTAGGGTGGATATATATATATTGGCGGATGTGGCTGGTTATTTCCAAGACATTGATATACTTTTTTTTAAATTCTGTGAGATCGAATATTTTTGCAGAAATACACAAATAACTACCCTAGCTCCTAGGGCTATTTAGCGCTTAACAGGTTAAGGAAGCCATACTGGCGATATGAGAGTAGATTATGGGAAGAAAAATTGCTTAAGAAATTTGGACGCAAGAATAGTTTCAAAAACTTTAAAGATACAAGAGATGAGAGCAATTGGACGATAGTTGGAGGGTTGAGAGCGGTCACCCTTCTTTGGGACAGGTTGAATGAGAGCAAACTTCCAGCAAGAAGGGAAGACGTTAGAGGAGAGACAGAGACGAAAGAATTTGCTTAGGCAGGGAGTCAGCACAGAAGCACATTTTTTTAGTACAACAGGAGGAACACCGTCCAGATCGTACGCCTTCTTAGTATTAAGCCCAGAGAGGGTAGAAAATGTATCTTTAAAAGATATTATGATATTAGGCATAAGTAGGAGAGAGGGGGTGGAAAGGGAGGAATAGCACCAGAATCATCCAAGGTGGCGTTTCTAGCGAAAGTTTGAGCGAAGAGTTCAGCTTTGTCAGAGGAAGAAGTGATGGTTGTGCCATCAGAGTGGAAAGGGGAGGGAAAGATGAGAAACACAAATTGTTGGAGAGGTTTTTTGGCTAGATGCCAGAAAGCTTGGGAAGAACTAGAGTTGGATAGTTCAGTGCATTTATTATTGAAAGAGTGCTTGGCAAGTCGAAGAACAGATTTGGCTGGAGTCCGGGCAGAAACATAGGAAGAATGAGATTCTTGAGTTTTAAGGCGTCGGTACTGTTTGAATGCTTCCTCCTTGTTGCGGACAGCAGTAGAACAAGCGTGAGTAAACCGATTTTTTTTTTTTTGCATTAGTCTGAGAAAAATAAAATGGAATGTACGTTTCCATGCCCGATAGGATTACCTCGGTAATACGTTCAGCACTCTCCGAGGGTCCCCGGACACAGAAGCAAAAGTAATTCCATGGGATATCAAAGAAGTACTGCTGAAGAGCCTCCCAGTCGGCAGTGACAAAGTGCCACAAACACCGCCTGCTGGGAGGATCGGGTGGCTGTATTGGAGAGATAGGACAGGTGACAGAGATAAGTTTATGGTCGAAGAGCCCAAAGGAGAGAAAAGATTGACAGTATAAGAAGAAGGGTTAGAAGTTGGAAACAAGTCAAGAATGTTGGCCCGATCTCCGAAGCGATCCGGGATACGGGTTGGTTGCTGAACTAATTGCTCTAGGTCATTTAGGATAGAAAAGACTTAGGCTTGTTCACCAGGTTGGTCAGAAGTATGAGAGGAGAGTCATTGGCGGTGGTGAACTTTGAAATCTCCTAAGATGGAGATTTCTGGGAAGGGAGAGATGGATAGAATGTGTTCCACTTTAGAAGTTAGATAGTCAAAGAATTTTGGATGGTCAGTAGAATTAGGGGAGAGATAAACAGCACAGAAATATTTAGTTTGATAGTGACAAGAAAGCTTTAGCCAGAGAGTTGAGAACTCAAAGGAGTCAAAGTATGGAAAACGAGAGAAAGCACGATTATTGCGCACATATATGCAACATCCATCTTTGGCTTGAAACTGAGGATAGACATATTAGGAGGATACAGAGAAGGATTTGCTATCAGTAGTCCCAGACACCTGAGTTTCGGTGAGAAAGAGAAGGTCAGAGTGTAGGCGACAGGGGGTAGTTATTGAGGAACAGCATCCTTGGTACTGGGACTAATTATCTTTCTAATTTACATCAACGACATAGATGAGGGTCTCACCTGTACAATCTCAAAATTTGCTGACGATACAAAAATTTCAAACAGCGTACTGTCAAAAGAACAAGTTGACTACATGCAACATAATCTTGATAAGTTGTCATGTTGGGCCCAAACTTGGCAAATTAGTTTCAATGCGGATAAATATAAAGTACTACATATCGGATACCAAAATGAGAAAGCAAACTATTCGATGAATGGCACTCAGCTTAAGAGTGTAGACAGAGAAACAGATCTGGGAGTAACAATATCAACCAAGTCAACAATGTTCAGAAGTTGTTAAGAAGGCAAACAAAATAATTGGCTTTATAGGCAGATAATTTGAGCATAAATCCAAAGAAGTTATCCTAACTCTTTACAAGTTCTTAGTCCGCCCTCTGCTGGAATACTGTGTTTAATCCTGGTGCCCTTATTACCAAAAAGATATAGACAAGCTAGAAAGAGTTCAACAAAGAGTTACCAAAATTATACCTAGCCTAAAGAACAAACCATACAAGGAGCGACTTAAGGAATTAAATCTATTTCCTTTAACCCAGCGCAGATTAACCCCCTCAGACAGGATATATTAACTTACTGACGGGTTGGCAGACCGCCCGGTATTTCCCCCACAACAGTCTTTCTCACACTGAGGGACCGTTAGGAGTCGGAGGAATTTTCGGTTGCCATCAATCGACAGATTATGATCTAACTTACCTAACTTACTGAGCTCAAAATGACGCAGAAGTGTCATATAACTAATTATTGAGCTATTTCACTAGGTTCATATGACGCGATCGCGTCATATGATACTTTTGGGCGAAACCGCCATATGACGCGATCGCGTCATATGAGACGGAGAGGGTTAAGAGGCGACTTAATTCAAGTGTTCAAAATCATCAAAGGCATCGTCAATATGAACTGTAGTAAGTACTTCACTATCGACCAATATAATTACACGCGGGGAAACGGTTGCAAAATTATTGGTAAAACTTTTAACTCTCACGAATCTAAGAATTTCTTCCTCAATTGAGTTGTTAACTTGTGGAATGGGCATCCCCGAGATGTTATAGACTGCAGCACCGTTGATTAATTTAAACTTCGCGTAGACAAATATCTTGCCTCTAACCTGCGATTGACTGCGTTTGTAAATTAATAACTTAATTTTTACTCACCCCTCAGATTCATTAAGGATTATTGTGTATAGATATTACTAAGACGTTACTCTTTTTTTCCCAGATATACGAAAGATCACTTATAACTGTGTTATGTTACTAACCCATCTGTCCCCTACTAACTTCCTAATCTTGCCACAGACATTACAGTAGTTCCAGGGCAGTAGTTCCCTTACCAATTTTCCTGTTCGGACACTTGATCCTCAGTGTTTTGGAGGACAAGCAGCCTAGAGGGGTCACTAGACCTGTTGTTGCTTGATTTCCTTTGTACTCCTTTGTACTCTGTAGACACTGCTAGGAGAATCAGTCAGACTCTAGAACTTGCTCTGGGATGCAGACACTTTGCCTTCTGGGAGAGATGTTGCTGATGTTCGTTAGGAGGTAGTGTTGGGTATGTTGCCTGTACAACTGGATGACAGAGATTCGCCATGCTGGACATAGTTGTTGTTCACAGGGGAATTCGTTGAGACTTAGAGAAATGTCTATTTCTGTACCGGTAAAAGCTGTCGAGTGTAAGATGCGTTGGTGTGGAGTAGAAGAAACTGTGGTGCATTGTCGCTTGAGTGGTGGAGAGATGGGAGCAAACTCTGGGACCTGTGGAGGCATTGGAGGAGAGGACAAGGCTGGTGGGGTGCATTCTAGGCCTCTTTTTGTCCCACTCATATATTGCTTGTTAGTGATATTTGTTTTGCAGAGCCTATGTTACCATTTTCCACAAACATCGCATTCTACCCCATTTTGTAGAGAATGGACCTCCTCATTACATTCAATACAGAGCTGAGGTGCTAGCTGTCCATAGAGAGTACCAATGTGACAAACTAAACCAAAAATACTCCAAACGAAGTTATATAAAATAAAACTATGTGGAATGGGAAGTCTTGAGTCCAAATAAACCAAAAATGAAATTGAGTAGAACCCTCATAACCTTGAACATATATGCTTCATTCATACTATAAAACTGGCAAACAAACCAAAAATAGAACAATACACAGACGCACAAAAACAAGCACATACACGGGAAGTTCAATTAAAATAAAATGACTAGAACATCCCAAACCACTAACATGTAGCTTCACTTATACCTTAAACCTTGCAAACAAACCAGAAATCGAACAATTAAACTATACACAGACGCACAAAAACAAGCACACATGCCGTTATATTTTAGCAATGTCATACATATTATACACTACGTAGTGTATAGAAATACACTTAATTGAACAATATCCCGTTCGTTTGTTTGTCAATGTTCTGTTGGGTGGGCGAACCTTCTGTTGGGCGAAACTTCCGAAAATGTAGGGGGCGAGCTTTCCGGTTCCCATACATACATTGAATAAAGGAAAGGTGAGACAAGCAATACTTTTGATCACCCAATGTCTCGAAGCAAGGATGGGGACAAAGGAAATGTAGGGGGTGAGGAAATGAACTGTAGTAGGAGCTGAAGGAGTCGGGACTTGACCCAACATACGTGAGTTGTAATGTGTTTGAGGAATCTGTTCAGCGCAGGACGGACCAACACATAGCATACATTGAATACAGGAAAAGAGTGATACAAGCAATCAAATTTACCCCATGACCATGCCATATTCGATTTTATACTCCAGGTACCCACTTTTATGTCTAGGTGGGAAAAGACTAACCCGAGAAAGAGTCAGCCTGACGAACCATGAGCAATCCTGGTGGCTAGCCAAGTTCTCATTCTTGTGTGGTTGTTGGCAGCAGTTAAGCCAGCAACTGTGTCACCTGGATTCATATTAGCCACAACGAAAACAGGTACTCATTTTCATCTAAGTGAAACGGAACTACATAAGGATTGGAGCTTGTTCAATACTCCTGGGCTACTTGGACCACCCCAGCCACCCCATTAACCCTTAACCATCGGCGCGCAACATATGTCGAGTTAAAGAAAACATGCCCATATGCGGGCCTCGACAGATGTCGAGTGCAATTTTGAGCACGTAATGTGCTGTGAGAGAGAGCTGAGCGGTGCGAGGAGCATAGATTCCCTCCTGACCGCTCTCCACCACCGCCGAGGGTCGACTGAAATTTATTACACCCTCCTCCACTCTCTCTCACTCGCTACACAGGGAATTATGTAAGGAAATTACCTTATTTTTAGGGTTTTTGCACTTGTGTTGCACAATCGTTGCAAGAGAACCAGTGGTCGTAGAAGGATGGTTCGGGTGTCATTAGAAAGCTCTGTTTACGCCCTTTCAGGGATAGATACTTGTATTACGCTCTGGGTCTTGTTTATGCATGAAAAAGAGCACGGAAACAACCCCATTTAGGGTAAAACCACCCGCATGGCGGGTAATAAAAGTTACCGACCCACCCGCTCGTAATGTGTTAATGTGTGTCAACATCTGGTGTGCTGGATGGTCACCCATCCAACTACAGCCAGACCCTACGTAGCTTAACTTCGCTGAACAAGCCAGCGTTGCCAACCACACATGCCAGAGTTGCCATTAATTCTGGTAGTGGCAGGGGGTCCTTATAAGGCCTGGAGGTTGATGGCTTGTTCTTCTTCCAGCCAATCAGAGGACTCCTCAGATCATCTTAATTTTAAAAATATGAAAGCATTGATCAAATTACGAACAAATAATAACATTGCCAGTCAATACATCCAGATACAAATAAGACAGCAAACAAGTAAATAAACCTGCCAACTCTAATGTCATTGAACCAAATAATGAACCTACATCTCAACCTCACAGTGACAATGTACAAACTAACAGATTGTGTAAGTGGTGCACGCTTCAGGATGTTGGGGACGAATATCACTTAATATTTAAATTCAACAATGCTAAAGGTAAAGAATATCATGCAAAATATCTTATAAACATGAATTACTACATGGAACGACCGACTATGGTTAAACTTATTGACCTCATTAAGTCTAATAATTCAAACTTGTTAATTCAGCTTAGCAACTTCCTGAAGTGTGCACTCCCAGTTCTCTAGTATGATCATTCTTTGATATGATGATACAGAGACAGTTTTAAATATTAATATATGTGTCTATATAATTATATACTTGTGTATGCACTTGCACTTGTAAGTGAATGCTTACCTTATGTGATCTTCTATGTAGCCGTGTATAGAATAATACACGGGTATACTTGGGTGTTCTGTGTGTTTATGTGAACATATTTGTTATCTTCACTCATTCAGTCGTAATTCAGTACACCACATGTATCTGATTGTTTCTAGTTATGCTTAATTACCAAATGTTCAATTTTCTAGTTATGTTTGATTACCAAATGTTCCTCCTTGTAACCATGACATTTGTTTATTTGTAATTGCTCCATAGTGTACTGTATGTATACGGTCTGAGCAATAAACGTATTATATTATATTCTATCAGGTCGTGAACTGTCACATCTCTTGTGTCCACTTTCACCGTCCTAGCCTCTTGCGTCCTCTTTCAATTATCATAGTCAAATAAGTTACTGCATTTTTCTATAGAGGGTTCGTCTTCTACCTGTATCAGGGGTGAAAGGGGTTCGGGAATTTGCAGGGACATAAGAGGGGGTATTTCGGAGGTCTACTTCTGGTGTTGTTCCGCCCGAATTTGCTTCTTAAATTTGGGAGATCTCCCAACGCTATCACTGTAATCGTTCATCACTAGTGTAGGTTACACTGCCTAGATCACAGATAGCTGAGGTCAGTTTGAGTCATTAAACATTTCTAATGTCGTCCATGGTAATGTCAAGTTAATGTTGTCCATGCGCACACCATTATTTACACTATATCATGCGATCAATTAAAGTATCTTACTAATGATGTTTATGTTTAACCCGAGAACGGCAAGGATACCCTGAAGATCCAAGGCCTAAAAAAAAACTTTTAAAAGACCCAAAAATCACTCAAAACAAAGGAATTTATGATTAAGTGAGATAATTCCCCTCCATACCTACTATCACTCCTCCACATGTGTCAAGCCCCCCCCCCCTTCAATCATCACTTTTTTTTCCTCATATTCCCTTATATATTGGTTTATTTAACGCGCCAATATCTCTCACCCGGTTTCAAGGTCATCAGGGACGCATACAGCGAGAATGGGAAGAGAAAGATAGCAAGAGAGAGAGATCAGTCTGCCTTCAGGCCTCAAAGAGGGAGGGTGTATGTCTCTTGCCCTTCTCACCTCATGACGGGAGGGTCGGCAATAATTAGTTTTTCCACATCCCAAATACTATTCCCACTTGTTTTACTGCTGTTACATGTAAATATCTTCATATTAAACGTATAATAGGCGCATATGAATAAGTAATAACGATATTTATCGGATAATGATGATTTTAGGCGGGAATGAAGCAAAATATGCACACTTGGAGCGCACTTTTAAAAAAACAATGACGTGCCGTTCTCGGGTTAAGTATGTTTTTGTATATGTACAGTCTGTCAAAAATCCAGCTGGCCCACCTTCGCTCTGGGCCTCGTAATTTTATCTAGCAATACTTGATGTAGTAAGGTGGGTTGTCAACAGGGATTATGATTGGTAGATCTGATTTCGGCTAAATCAGTGTCAAACATATATTACACAGGACAGAGGAAACATATATATATTGCAAATGCATATATCGCTATTTAGGATAATGAGATACCTCCAGTTCTTTGCATATGTCCTTAAATAAATTGACTCAATAATGGTGGGTGGTATCCTTGAACAGTTGGAGGGGGGGAATGTATTAGAGGTAAAACACTGACGTGGATACTTTTTGTGCTACTAACTTAGAAACTGCTTACAGTATTACAACATGATTAATAGCACATTACTATATGACAGAGGGAGAGAGAATGTGAGGCATATTGACCGACATAAAGAAAGAGTAAAGAGAGTGATAACCCCACACATCTCTTGTAGTTCAAGTATATATATATATATATATATATATATATATATATATATATATATATATATATATATCATACACACACACATTTACACACTCACTCTCTCTCTCACTACTTTATTGGTATGAATAAAATAAATATTATATTGGAAATTTTATGAAATAATTTTTTTGTTAGCAAACCAGAAACTAGAGGTAAAATGAATTAACATAAGTGGTAAAATATAATGTTTTCGAGAAATTACACTTGTGTTGTGACAATGGGTTGCGAGTCAGTTGAAGTTGAGTTGGTGGCATATTGATGAAAGTGATCATAGTTCATGAATTTTTGTAAAATTAATTCCATGTATAGGTAAGATAGAAATATGTTTATCATGGTTCTAAATTACTAGCAGCCAGAAAGAAACATAACAGATGATAACATATATTACTGTATTAGCCAAATGGTAGAGCTATGTCATGTCTGATTATATAGATAACAATTACTTTACATCGAGGCATATTTGTTGGTAAAACACTTCCTTCATGAATACAGGTAAAATTAGAATAGCCGACAACCGTTTTTGAACATTTATATGTAAAGTCGATATTGCTGTGAATCCTGCCAAAACCAACCACTTTCCTTCCCCCCTCCCCCAAACTGTATAATGTAAGTCTGATTTTAGCCTTTATTGATATTTAGAAAAAAGGTGGAGATTAACAAGTTTCTTTAACACCTAACGAGCGGCCTAGGCGGTAATTTATATGTACCACCCAGCGGGGTGTTTTTACCCTAAATAGGGTTGTTTACGTGATCATTTTCATGCCTAAATAAGACCCAGAGCGTAAAACAAGCATCTATCCCTGAAAGGGCATAAACAGAGCTTTCCAATGACACGCAACCATCCTTGTACGACCGCTAGTTTTCTTGCAACGATCGCGCAACACGAGTGCAAAAACCATGTAATTAGGTACTTTCCCTACATAATTCCCTGTGTAGCGAGTGTGAGGGGGGAAGGAAGGGTCGTTTTCACTTCAGTTGGCCCACCGCGGTGGTGTGCGACGGTCATAGCCTTACTACGCTCCTCACACCGCTCAGCTCTCTCTCTCTGCAACATTACGTGCTGAAAATGGCACACAACATAAGTTGTGAACCGCCACTTAGTCCAAATTTCTTTCACACGACATAAGTTGCGCGCCGCCAATAAAGGGTTAAGAATTAATATTCTCCCACAATACCTATCTTACTCCAGGAACAACACATTTCTTTAATACCAACATGTGTTAGAGTAAATCCAATAACTTTAACTATTCAGCTTCAGTACTAATCTATTGTTTCTGATTAACTTGCACTAAATATTACCATTAATCATACATAATTGCTAACTTGCAAAGCAATAACATAATAGTTACAAAACTGTAGTATAAATGTGTTGGTATTGCTGGATAACTATTTTGACTTCTTCAGAGAGAGAGAGAGTGAGTGTGTGAGATTGCGTAATGCATACAGGAACTCCGGAATAGAGGCTGTGCATATTCAGAGGTGGGATGACTGTGGCAACTGCTACTTAGTATTTTATTTATTTATATGTAATATGTATATATATATATATATATATATTTATTTATTTAGTTTTGTTTTTGTTTTGCCAGACGTCGTAATTCCCGAGAATGAACATTAGGCGTTTGTCACAATCGCTAGGTCAAGTTGCCTGGGCTTGACATCCACCAATAACATATTGACAGTACAGGGAGGGGATGTTCGCCGCCACATACCTTACCCCCTACGCATGCGCAAAAATGTAAGCCTCCCTTGGCCCCGCCCCCCCGTTTCCCGCGTTTAAATATAGCCTTCAAACCGTTACTGCCAGGTCCCTCTGTAGCTCAGTCAGTAGAGCTCTCGCCCAACACCGAGAAAATCAGTGTTCGATCCCACTCGGATTTAGTGTATTTTTATATTTTTATTTTGTTATTTGTGTAATGTTATATTATATTATATTAGGGTTAGGTTAGGTTAGGTTAGGTTAGGTTAATCTAATCTAATATAATATTTGTACATCTTGGGCAGTGGGCGGGGCCACGTATGTGCAGGGGGTAAGGTATTTGGCGGCGTACAGACCCTCCCACAGTACGGCCTCGATTCGGCGACCCTTTGATCAGCAGTCGACGCTCAACTATACCTGTATATTATATACTGTATATGTATATATATATATATATATATATATATATATATATATATAATGAGTGTGTTTAAGTACTCCCAGACGGACTTGAACCTCCGACATTCAGCATGAGTGTCCAAAGTTTTAATCCACTAAACCATGGTGTGATAAAGGAATCTTAACCTATTCCTATGTATATTAATGAGAAGAGAAATTTTACTTGGAGAACGTATTGCAATTCATGCACAAATCGCAGGATCCATATTCCAGTATACCGTACAGGGATTTGTACAAGATTCTCCTCGCAACTCATATTAATTCTCGCCCAGCCAAGGACAAGAGTCATTAATATCAAGTATATC
Source organism: Lithodes maja (assembly GCA_037953745.1). Taxonomy (NCBI): domain Eukaryota; kingdom Metazoa; phylum Arthropoda; class Malacostraca; order Decapoda; family Lithodidae; genus Lithodes; species Lithodes maja. The sequence goes on along the minus strand of JBAKBP010010029.1, from coordinate 21,249 downwards.
TGACATGTGAGCTAATAAATGTTTAAATACTCCCAGCCGGACTCCAATCTCCGACATTCAGAACGAGTGTCCAAGATTTTCCACTACACCGCGGTGTGGGGGATCTTGTAAAATTCCTTGTATGCTATCCTGGAATATGGATCCTGTGACTTGTGCATGAATTGAAATACATTTTGATGTTTTCATTATCTTAAATAGCGATATATACATTTGCAATATATATATACTGTATATATATTATATATATATACTGTATATATATATTTCCTCTGTCTTGTTTAAGACAGGTTTGACACTGATATAGCCGAAATCATATCTACCAAATTATTCCTGTTACACAACTCTCCTTTCTACATTGTATATTTTGTTACATATTCTGCTATATATATTATATATTTGTTTAAGGTTAGGTTATCACACCTGGTAGCCTATTTCTGCGTATTTCAATTTTATTATTTTCGGTTAGGCTATTCAACGCTGGTAGCCTATTGTTGTGTATTTCAATTTTTAAAAAAAACTTTTGGTTAGGCTATCGCCCCTGGAAGCCTAATTCTGCGTATCTCAGCATTTTTGTTTTCGGTTAGGATATCACCCCTGATAACCTATTTCTGCGTATTTCAACATATTTGTTTTCGGTTGAAGTGATTGAAGCGTTATTAAAGTGAGTGAAGTGTTTTAAAGTGAGTTAATTGTTTTAAAGTGAGTGAAGTGTTCTTTAAGTGAGTGAAGTGATCTGAAGAAAGTGACTGTCACCATGCCTCGCGCTTGTACGAACTGCGCCGGTAGGTTTGGTGAGTCCATGTTTGCTACTGTCGATCTTCAAGTCTGCCGGCTCTGCCAGCAACGAGAGAATTTTACAGTAAAATTAGATGAAGCCTACAACAAGATCAACGTCCTCACCATGAAGCTGGAATCACTCCAAGAGTTTGCAACACTCAACGTTGGAGTACCACAAACTTCAATTGTCACCGCAACTCCAGCAGCCACCAACGCCCTAACATCAACTGCCAACAATTCAACGCCTGCAGTAGCCACTTCAGCTGATGGTTCCGATACTCAAGAAACAAATAGTGACTCTCTTCCCCCTCAAGACAACTTCCGTGTCGTGAGGAACAACGTTTGTCCCAAGACCAGGAAACCCATACCGATTACCGAGTGTCAAAACCGCTTACAGATACTCACAGACTCAGATGACAAAGAGGAAATAGAAGAAGTCCGGCTTGTGGGAGACTCGATGATACGTGGTCTGCTCACAGAGTTTTGCGCCAGGGCACCTAAGACCAGGAAGCGTTTTTGTATCCCTGGTGGTGGTGTGGACAACGTAGTTGCTGCAGTTGACGAAGTATCAATGCTGGCCCCTGCTAATAAAATGTACGTCATCCACGTTGGATCCAGCAATGTACAGCAAACCCGGTCGGAAGATTTGCTTTTAAAGTACCAGCAGCTGATCAAGTCATTTAAGGAGAAATCATCAAGGATCACCGTCTCAGGAATCATCCCCCGGCTCGGTGTAGAGAGCCGATTTTACAACATAGCCACCAGCACAAATCATTGTCTAGCAAATCTCTGCAGGAAGGAGAACGTGGGATTTGTCGACACCTGGGACAATTTCTACTACGATGACTATTTGTTTTCGGACGATGGAGATCATCTGAACCAGGTGGGAGCAGTACGTTTTGGGTGTCTTCTCAACGATGCGGTGAAGGATTTTCGGAGAAGAAATCGACTCAGCACAGGATAACCAGGAAGGAGGACCGAAGACAGCGAGGACGGCAACCTGCAAAGGAGTTAAATGCTAATCCGTCAAGAACCGCGAATTTGGATAAAGCTCCACCAACACGACCCAAACTCAAAACCGCCAAGGATAACGACCGAGGACCGAGGACAGCCATGAATGTAAATGTAGATCCGAACAGAACCAAAAATTCGATTAAAGAACGTTCTGTGAGTTCTAAAACCGCAACTTTAAAGGTTTTCTATGCAAACGCTCGTAGCATACACAATAAATTTTCAGATTTAGAGGAACTAGTGTTTACAGAAAATTATGATGTGATTGGCATAACAGAATCGTGCCTCAATACAGAAGATAGAGACTTTTTAGCAGAGTATTCACTTCCCGGTTATGTAATGTTTGAGAAAAGCCAAATAAATAAAAATGGAGGTGGCGTTTTATTTTATATCAAAGAAAGTCTTAACCCGACCCTCATGTCAAAACCTCAAATTGTGAACGTCGACACATCTTTCGTGCTAATAAAGAATAATAAAGGTACAAAAATAATACTTGCATTAATATACAGACCTCCAGCTCAATCAGTGCAAACTGACCAAGAAATTTATGAACAAATTGCAGATGTAAGTAACTCACAAGATACCATATTTTTTGGCGACTTTAATTTGCCTGTGACAAAGTGGGGCGATAATCTTATTTCACACTCCGGACATGATTTGTATGCGAACTTGCAAGAGAGTTCACTCTATCAATTTGTTCGATCGCCGACCCGTGGTAATAACGTTCTTGACCTTGTACTTGCAACAAAAGAAGAATTGATAGAGAATTTGAATGTTGGTGATGAATTCAGTAACAGCGACCATCGTACAATAACTTTCACTTTAAATTTTACTAGTAACGAACCAAATAGCAGCAACGAAAAAGTCCCTAATTTCAAGAAAGCAAACTTTCATAAACTTAGAGCTATGTTTAAAGAAACTGACTGGAGCTTTTTAATTAACAATAACGACATAAATACATCTTGGGAATTATTCGAAACCACTTACCTAATAGCAGTGCAGGACTGCATACCATCGAAAATACGCCGTACAGGCCATAATAATAAGAACAAATGGTGGAATAAAGATATTTCAAACTGTCTGCTTGCTAAAAAGTTTGCTAATGATAGATTAAAATCCTTACAAAAGGACAAAGAACGGGTGAAATTTGTAGAGCTACGACGCAAAGCCAAAAAGTTAATTGAGCAAAGTAAAAAGACCCTGGAGTTACATGTTGAGAATCAAAGTAAAACAAACCCAAAAGAATTCTATAGTTATATCAAGAAGAAAAAAGTACTTACTTCAACTGTTGGACCGTTAGTCGATGAAAAAGGAGAATACACCAAAGACGAAGTACAAATGAGTAATGCCCTCAATACCTTCTTTGCATCAGTTTTTACAACGGAAGACCTCAGTGATATCCCTACACCATCGCTGATTCAGATTGATAATTCAGATGTTCTAAGCAATATCACCGTTACAGAGAGAGAGAAGTAATGAATTATTTAGATAAACTCAAGGTAAATAAAACGCCTGGACCTGATACAATCTCACCTAGAGTCCTAAAAGAAGCTAAGGATGAGCTCTCTCAACCACTGACATTGCTATTCAATAAATCCTTGCAGTCTGGAACTATGCCTGATCAGTGGAAGCTAGCCAACGTAACACCAATATTAAAAAAAGGCAGCAAATCCATACCCAGTAACTATCGTCCAATTACCTTAACCTCAGTTGTATGTAAAATGCTAGAAACACTCCTAAGAGACAGACTCGTAAATCACTTAGAGGAAAATAACATACTTAAAGATACTCAACACGGCTTTCGTAAAAAACGTTCCTATTTAACAAACCTCTTAGACTTCTTCCACGATATCCTCAACCTCTATGATGAGAGTAAAGCTGTAGATATTATATACCTTGATTTTCAAAAGGCCTTTGACAAAATTCCCTACAAACGTTTACTGCTAAAATTAATGCGCATGGAATACAAGACGGTGTGTTGAAATGGATAGAAAATTGGCTCAGCGACAGAAAGCAAAGAGTAGTCCTAAACGGTAAGGCATCTAAATGGACCAATGTAAGTAGCGGGGTACCTCAGGGATCGGTACTAGGACCAATTCTCTTTCTAATTTACATCAATGACATTGATGAGGGTCTCACCTGTACAATCTCAAGATTGCAAATAGCGTACTTTCAAAAGAACAAGTTGACGATATGCAACACAATCTAGATAAGTTGTCATGTTGGGCCCAAATTTGGCAAATGAGTTTCAATGCGGATAAATGTATAGTACTACATATCGGATACCAAAATGAGAAAGCAAACTATTTGATGAATGGCACTCGGCTTAAGAATGTAAACAGAGAAACCGATCTGGGAGTAACAATATCGAGTAACCTAAAACCGAGTCAACAATGTTCAGAAGTTGTTAAGAAGGCAAACAAAATAATTGGCTTTATAGGCAGGTCATTTGAGCATAAATCCAAAGACGTTATCCTAACCCTTTACAATTCCTTAGTCTGCCCTCTTCTGGAATACTGCGTTCAATCCTGGTGCCCAGCCAATGGGAAGCCACCTTGCGAGCGGTGGCGGGGCTTGAAGCGTGGTCGGTGATCTCACCTATTTAGGTAGCGACCCTATCTTTCTAGGGTTCGAGTTTCATCGGTCTCGTGGACCAAGTGCTCCCCCTTCATCATTGGTAAGAGTGGGGCCTTCCGGTGGTGTCGTATCTCTCAGCCCTGTTTTCCTGTTGATGACTTGGCATACTTTGGAATTCTGATTTGGCTATTCTTCGGTTTTTGTTGGAGGGAGTTTGTGGGTGGCTACTACTCATTCCCGTTGAACTGGGGTCGCATCTGTGGCCCCATTACGCCAAGCCAGGGAGCTAGGTGTTGTGCCGAACTCGACGGACGGAGGCACCTTCATGACACCTTTCTTCCCTGGCGTATGCTCTGGCTGGATCCCTGGGACAATTTTTTCTTGTCCTCTAAATGTAGCTCCATGGTGGGTATGGGACCGGCTGCAGTGAATTTTAAATATCGTCTTATGGCTTCTAACCTACCTTCAACTGTTGACGACACTGGCGATCTTTCGGTTTCCCCTCCTGATCCTTCCCCTTCTCTTGTGGTGACAATGCAGCCTTTCCAGGGAGGCAGGACACAACGGCCTCCGTCAAGTAGGTCCCGTCGTCCTCCGAGACCTGTTGGGTTCCTTCCTGAACCATGTTCACAAGTTCCCTTTACTAAGTTTGTGGTCGTTCGTGCCCACGAGGGATTAGATCTGCGACGCAAGAAATTTTTAACGCTCACAGAGGTTTAGTTCAAGCTTGTGGCCCTTCTCCGAAGATGGTTCCACAAACGGATAGTAGCCTACTAGTTGAGGTTGCAGATGGGGAGCAGAGTGCTCGCCTTCTGGCCTTGACATCCCTTGCGGGCCAGCCGGTTGGTTGTTCGCCACATGGCACCCTCAATCACTCTCGTGGTGTTATTTATGCAAAAGAACTGGTAATGTATGATGAGGTGCGTCTCCAGGAAGAATTTGCTTCACAAAACGTTATCAAAATTGAACGTATTAAAAAGAAGGTTGATGGTAAGCTTGTCCCCACACCGACGACCCTAATCCTCACTTTCTACCTCTTAATCCTTCCTGACCTACTGGTGGCTGCCTGGTACCGTTACAGGGTTAAGCCTTATGTTCCGCAACCACGACGTTGTTTCCATTGCCAGCGCTTTGGCCATGTCGGGCGTTCCTGCCGATGACTTGCCCAGGGACTGCCGTCTGTGTGCGTCTCCTGTGGGGGTTCGGTACATGAAGGTATGGACTGCCCAGGTCCGGTATCCTATGTGAATTGTGGTGGTGGACACACTGCTTCCTCCAAGTCTTGTGAACGATACAGATTTGAACAGGAGGTATTGTCTCTACGTGCGAAAGAGAAGCTGAGCTTTGCTGAAGCTAAGGATCGTGTGTCATCTATGTTTGTTCGACCTAGTGTTTCGTTTGCATCTCTCCTCGCAAAGTCCAAGCCTGCTGCACCTCTGCATAGTGTTCCTAATGTGAACCATCACAAGTCTTCGACTCCACGAACGGGCCTTCCTTCGCGAGTCTCCTCCGTTGCCAAGCGTCCTCCTCGTGGGAAGTCTGCGAATCCTGTGGAACCTCTCTCGCTACCTGAACCCGAGGCTGATGGTCCCTCTGTCATTGTGTGACCTCCTTCTGTGACAAGGTCTGTGGCAGGTCGTAATTCCGAATCAGCAAGTACTGGCGTAGAGATGGAGGTTGAGATTGCCAACCTCAAGCGGGCAAGGTGTGTGGAATCTTTGGAGGAGACCCCTCCTTCTAAGGTTCAAACAAGCGTGCCTCACGGGGGCTCTGGGAGTGCCCCTCCCTCGGGGTCTCGAGATGATTTGGCATCAACGTTGGTGGCTGCTAAGGACAGCCTTTCTGGGATTCCAGTTCCTGCACCTAGCTCAATTGTGACAGGGGATGCGTCTTCGGACGCACACTCGGCTGCTCACCGGCTCCCTCTGACCCAACCTCCTGCAACCAGCCTCCGGTTGATTTGATTGGGGACGTTCATGGTCCGGGTGACACTGTCGTGGCACCTGATCACTCGTTGAGAACTGCGGTCATGGCAGGTGTGTCTCAAAGGAGGGTCTATGTGCCTCGGCCACATCCTGCTGCTAGGGCGGATGTGACTGTGGATAGAGATTTCTCCAAGCGTCGTGACGCTAGATTATCATAATCATCCTCTCGATTGGTTAGACCGGTAAACACCCCCCCCCCCCCCCCCCCCCCCCCCCGGGAAGAAGGGCTTTAAAACCCTTCCCAGCGAAAGTCCTACATAGGTATTTGTGCTTTTAATCTTTTATAGTTTTAATTTTTAATTAGTAACACCTTATGGCTACAACAATTTGTCTTCAATGGAATTGTCGTGGTGTATTGGCAAACTGGGATGAACTACAATTACTTCTCTCAGACCTGAATCCATTGTGTGTCTGTCTTCAGGAGACAATGGTGGGGCTTCGGCCGTTGCCTTCATCTACGGGTTATTCAGTCTTCCATTCCGCTCCTCCCCTGGCTGGTGGTCATAGCGGTGGGTGTGCCATTTTATGTCGTTCCGATGTCCCATTCACCTTCTTTGCTGTACAGTCTCCCCTTCAGGTTGTAGCAGTACAGATGCACCTTGAACGGTGTTTTACCATCTGTTGCCTGTACCTCCCACCATCATTCCCAATATTGCGATCTGATTTAGAGACTCTTATCCGACAACTTCAGACTCCTTTTCTTTTACTTGGCGATCTTAATGGTCGCCATCCGATATGGGGTGATTCAGTTTACAATCCTCGGGGTGAGCTTCTGGCCTCCTTGCTTGGTGATCTGGATTTGGTTGTCTTGAACGATGGGAGACCAACCCATTTCCACGTTCAGACTGGCACTTTTTCTGTTCTTGACCTCACCATTACTTCTCCTGACTGTGTGCTTGATTTTTCCTGGGACGTTTTGGATGATCTGCATGGTAGTGACCATTATCCAGTGTTGGTCCAGCCCTCTCACTTTACTCCAACTACCCGTTTGCCTCGCTGGTGTCTGGGTAGGGCTGACTGGCCTCTTTTTGAACAACTCTGTGAGTTTGATTTGACTGTACATGATTTCCTAGTTATTGATGATGCACAATATTATTTTACTACGACTATGATTAAAGCGGGGCTTCGTTCCATTCCACGGTCTTTGGGTGTATATTCCTGGAGACCTGTGCCGTGGTGGACTGCAGCCTGCTCTTTTGCTCGGGAGGTTTATAAAGCTGCATCTCGTCGATACCATGCAAAACGGGAGGTTCTTTTTCTTAAAGTTCAATTTCGCAAAATGCGTGCTCATTATCGATGGGTTCTGAAAGATGCTCGCCGAAGCTCGTGGAGGTCCTATGTTTCTACGATTACTTCTTCAACTCCTTTGCCTATGGTGTGGAAGAGAATACGCAAGATATCTGGAAAGTTTTCTCCCTCCTCTCCACCAGTGTTGAGGATCCAAGGTAATCTGGTGTCTGCACCTGGTGAAGTAGCCTCTGCCCTAGCTACTAATTTTTGCAAGGTCTCTCAGAGGGATGATGCCAAACCTTGTGCAAGAGCCCGACGTAGCCAAGAGAGACAGGGTCTTAATTTCCGGTCTCATGGCGGTGAAACTTATAATGTTGACTTCAGTATTCATGAGCTGCGTGCGGCCCTCTCGGAGTGTGGGGACACTGCTCCTGGTCCTGACGACATCCCATATGCCATGCTTCGTCATCTCCCGAATGCCTCCTTGGTGTTTTTATTAGACTTGTTTAATAGGATTTGGGGTGAGGGTACTCTACCTGCCAGCTGGAAGTTGGGCATTGTCCTTCCTATTCCTAAGCCTGGAAAGGATCATAGCAATGTTTCTAATTACCGCCCAATTTGTTTAACGTCGTGTGTATGCAAATTGTTTGAAAAAATTATCAATGTCAGACTTGAGTGGTGTCTGGAGAGGGACGGCCATCTCTCCCCTTCTCAGAGTGGCTTCCGCAAACTTCGGTGTACTTCTGACAACCTTATCCGACTTGAATCCTCAATCTGTGAAGCTTTTGCCTCTAAGCAACATCTTGTGGCTGTATTTTTTGAACTCAAGAAGGCTTATGACACAGCCTGGCGACATGGAATTCTATTACAACTGTGACGCTTCTGCATAGTAGCCACGTGCGGGCATGCGCGCGCGTCGGCTGCCCAGCCGTTTAGAAACCGGCTGGCGGCAGCCGGTCGGCAGGCTTTTCCTTAGTATATATCCTACGAAAACGTAACTAATGTCTGAGATATTCTTATGTTGTTTCACAGCTTGTAGCTGCCCTTACTCTTAACCAACGCATCTTAGTATATTTTATTCTCGATAGTTTATTGTTTCATTATAATATATAAGATGTAAGTCTAGTGAGAGTGGGAGGAGATGAGCGGGAGAGAGAGACCGGCTGGGGGACGTTGCTTCGCGCGGAGAGTCCAGCTTGGGACGAGCCTGATGTTGCCACGTGCATTTGATAGCAACGTTAGGCTTAGTTTCGACTCACTCCAGGGGTAGAGGATTTTGACCCGGCAACAGTGTTGAGTGTTGCCAAGCATGGGATGTATTTTGCATGCCTAGGGTGGGGTCCAGACAGATTCAAGATTCAGAGCTCACCTCACTGTCGTACCCTTCGGACCCCCTTGATATCTATCCCTCTCAACCCCACTTAGAAACTTTCTCTCTTACTTTGTATACCTTCCTTCCACTATTTTCACCAATCTATTTAATTATCCCATCCCCTTGATAGACCTTATATCTATTATTGTATTAACGACGAGCTCTCAGATAATTAGATAGGATTTTGGGCCTTATGCAGAGACGTAATTGTTAATGAGACCTAGGAAGCTTTTTTGTTGTCTCATATTTGGTGGTTTCATGCTTGCTAGTGTGTTCTTGTGTCAGGTTAGAAGGGGCTAGACCGGATGGGAGGCTTTTTGCGATCCTTTAAGTAAAGTCTGCTGGTGCGAGTCCTGTGGACCCACACGACTTTACTATGATACCCGTGGGAGTCTGGGGGCATTTTCTTGTCTGTGTCCCTGTGTGTCTAGTGTTGTGTTGTGTGAGGGCCCTTGCCTAGTCCACTCAGCACTGCGCTAGCACGTCTTGCTTTTGTTTTAGGGTCGCCAGGAGAGAGTCAGATACTTGCGATCTGAGTCTCTCAAGAGAGCACCCTTTCAATTAGAGTAATTTGGCGCACAGACTTGGGAACGTCCCTAGGCTAGAGCAGGTGGCTCAGCCCGGGTATCCGAAGCCTATATCCTTCCAGCTAGACCTCTGCCACTTGGCAGATTAACAGCTAGGGGTTTATTATTTCTGTATGCTTGTTATTGTGCCACAGTTTACCGTTTTTGTGAGCATTGTGAGTCAGGGTGGGGCTTAGAGACTCTGTCCGAGCAGGCTTGCCTGACTAAGAGTGAGAAGCACACCTGTATGTGGTTATGTTGCGAGTTGCTACCTTTATTTAATTATACCTATGCCATTATACACTGTATGGCCTATCACTAGTATTTATTCCTGCTTATGAGTTAAGAGTTCTCTAAATCCGTAACGTACTTTCTTTGCTAAGCATCAGATCCTACAGTAGCCGCATGCAGTTTAGAAACCCGCATCTTGTCTACCGGTACGATGTTTTGAGGACTGTTTGCTTTCACCTTCTTTCACGCAGGGGTGATTAATTGTATTAATTAACGTAACGTTAAATGTACTTTCTTCTAGTTTGTTATTAAATTGTTTCTGCAATTTAATTCCGTTATCTATCTTTTCCTTGAAACTTTAAGTCAACTTAATTGTGTGATCTTTTATATAGCCTGCTTGACTATCAGCAGTCTATAGTGCGTGCACCAGGTAACCGAGTCATAGGATACCTCGTTGTCCAGGCAGGACTCTTGACGGTTTAGGGTGGTTTGTTGCCTGGGTTTATAGATAAGGGTTGGATCTAGCGTTTTCCGTTGTTGCTTGTTGCCGCATACCTAGTCCAATAGAAAGAGCCCAGTGTTTATATATCCCAGGACGTAACACAACTTCATGCTTTTGGATTATGTGGTCGCCTGCCGGTGTTGCTTGGAGACTTCTTGACTGATCGGGTGTTTCGGGTCCGTGTGGGTTCTTCCCTCTCTGCGCCACTGTGCCAGGAGGAAGGTGTCGCTCAGGGTTGTGTCTTAAGTGCATTTTTGTTTGAGGCGGCCGTCAATAGCATTCTAGACGCTGTGCCTGCTGGGGTATCCTCGTCCCTATATGTGGATGACTTGGCTATCTGGTTTTCTGGTTCCCGCATGTCTGCTATTGAGAGACGTATGCAACTTGCGTTGGACAGGATTTCTGCATGGGCTGATTCCAAGGGCTTTCGGTTTTCCCCATCAAAGTCTGTGGCTATGCACTTTTGCAGGATTCGAGGGGTTCACCCAGACCCTGATCTAATGCTCTGTGGCAGGAGACTCGGTTGTGTGGCAGAGACAAAGTACTTGGGTCTCACGTTTGATTGCCGTTTTACTTGGGTTCCGCACTTGACAATTCTGAGGGCATCGTGTATGAAGGCTTTCAATCTGTTAAGGGTCCTGTCACACACCTCTTGGGGTGCTGATCGCAGAAAACTGTCGTATGGCTGTGAGGTCTACTCCTCTGCCACGGACTCCAGACTTAAGACTCTAGATGCTGTTCATCATGCTGGTCTCCGTCTTGCAACTGGAGCTTCTCGGTCGTCTCCGATTCCCAGCTTGCTGGTGGAGGCTGGTGTACCTCCTTTAGATTTACTGCGTCAATCTGTGGTTGTACGTTGTTGGTTTCGGATTCGGCGCCTTCCAGACTCTCTTGTTTGTACCCGTGTCTCGGGTCAATCTTTTTTTTCATATTATGGTCAGCATCCTCGAATGCCTCATCCTTTTGGCTATAGAGTTCGTGAAGTTATGAAGGAGCTTAATCTGTCGACGGTTCCTGTGAGTCCCGTGCAACTTTCAAGGATTGCCCCCTGGGTCCTGCCTGAACCATCATTCTGCAGGTTTTTTACAGGCTCAAAGGATTCGGTCACTCCTCAGTCTCTTCTTAATTTGTTTTTGGAACATTCTTCTAGTCATAATAGTTTTGTGCCTGTGTATACTGATGGCTCTAAATATGCCTCCGGTGATGGTTTTGGTGTTGTGTTTCCTGACTTCAGCCGTGGAGGTAGTCTTCCTTTAGCTGCCTCGGTTTTTACTGCGGAATTGTCTGCTATCATTTTGGCTCTGAAATTAGTGTTTGCTCACCACAACACTCATTTTACTATTGTTAGTGATTCTCAAGGGGCTCTCATGGCTCTGGAATCTTTTAATTCTTCCCATCCTATAGTTTTAGCGATTTTAGAGTGGCTGTTTCTCATTCATCGTCGAGGGAAAACAGTGGATTTTTGTTGGGTCCCTGCACATGTTGGTGTCAAAGGTAATGAAAGGGTGGATGCTTTGGCAAAAGCTGCAGCTTTGAGACCTTCTAATGTAAATTACCCTCTGCCTGCTTCTGATCTGCGTACTCCTCTCATGTTTGCTGTTCGTGCTTGTTGGCAGGCACGGTAGGATTGTGTTACTGTTAATAAGCTCAGGGAAGTTACCAAATTAGTCTCGCCAAGAACTTGCCCTACCATTCCTCGCAAATTGGAAACTGCTTCGGCTCGCCTCCGCATTGGGCATACCAGACTAACACACGAGTTCCTTATGGGTGGAGGTGTACCGCCATTCTGCGATGACTGTCTAGTTCCCCTTATTGTCAGGCACTTGCTGGTTGAGTGTCCCAGTTTGGTCGAATTACGCCGGAGGTTGTTTTTGCGGCACCGGAAGGAAGATGGTACTTACTGTCTCTCTTCGGTGCTTGGAGGGGAGGCTGGTTCCCCCGGAGATGATGTGTTTTTATTTTTGAAAAAGGCTGGCCTCTTTCAGTTTTTATGATTACATTGATTTTACTTTGATATCTAATTTTACTCATGTTGTTTTTACGATTTTAGTTTTCTGAAAATATGTTAGCTTGTTCGGCGCCATATGACCTTGCTGTTGCGGTGCCAAGATTTCTATCAATAAATAAATAAATTCAATCCTGGTGCCCTTATTACCAAAAAGATATAGACAAGCTAGAACGAGTTCAACGTAGAGTTATCAAAATGATACCTAGCCTAAAGAACAAACCATACGAGGAGCGTCTTAGAGAATTAAATCTATTTCCTTTAACCCAGCGCAGATTAAGAGGCGACTTAATTCAAGTGTTCAAAATCATCAAAGGCATCGACAATATGAACTGTAGTAAGTACTTCACTATCGACCAATCTAATTACACGCGGGGAAACGGGTGCAAAATGATTGGTAAATCTTTTAACTCACACGAAGCTAAAAATTTCTTCTTCAATCAAGTTGTCAACTTATGGAATGGGCTTCCCCGAGATGTTATAGACTGCAGCACCGTTGATTCAATTTAAACTTAGCCTAGACAAATATCTCGCATCAAACCCGTGACTGACTGCGTTTGTAAATGAATAACTTTATTTTATCCTCCCCTCAGTTACTAACCCATCTGTCCCCTACTAACTTCCTAATCCTTCCACGGACATTAGTTCCAGGGCAGTAGTTCCCTTTCCAATGTTCCCTTACCCACTCTAAACCACTGTTTAGACACTTGATCCTCAGTGTTTTGGAGGAAAAGCAGCCTAGAAGAGTCACTAGACCTGTTGTTGCTTGATTTCCTTTGTACTTCTTTGTACACCAAGAGGCCCAGAGCGAGGGTGGGCCACCTGGATCTTTGATAGACTGTATGTATGTGAAGTTTTCGCTCCACTATAACAGACCTTCATTAACTCTAACGGCAAGGTTTATACCAATGTCACTAATACCATAACAAATACATTATTAATACATGGCATGTTAGAACCTACTATACCTTACCATGTTATGCCCTTGCTTTTGAGAGTCATATTCAATCATAGCTCGTGTATTTGTTGAGTGGGTGTGTGTGCGCTCATAACTCAGTAGCTGCAATATCACTGAGCATTAGATGACAATTATTCTGAACAATTCTACAATCCATGTTTCCACTCCTAATTGTAGTGATTTATTTAATCTGCGCACTTCAGAACGGTGTTCTATAAATCTAAAATACAACACTATGATTTATTAATAATAATAACAATCATCTTCTGGTTACTTATATAGCGCCCGTATCTCCTCCTTCGAGGATTCACAAGCGCTTGGCTTTCTTTAGTCTACCAGAGACCATTACCCATCCCCCTTGCTCATGGGGAGATGGTAACCACCGGCTGTATCCCAGAAAAACTTTTCAATCTGAACGGGAATTGAACGCGAGATCTTCAAGATGGGAATCAGGCACGCTATCAACTGAGCCAGCCGGACGGCTGGCTCAGTTGATAGCCCTTGATAGTCCTTACTACTCAAGAAAGGATACCCTGAATATAACATAATACTAACAATACAGTGAAGGGGATAAGGCAGTTTTATCCACTCCTACAGGGCTATTGCTCTTAATCTGCATGTATATCAGTAAGAATATAAATTACCTCAGTTTGTTGGATTTAATAATCGAAAAATAACATTAATGAGACCCTATTCCTGTTTGTATCACTCCCCACCATTAATCACACTTGATTGTCCGGTCTCCTCGACTCCTTCAATAATGTTCAGCACCTCCATTATTTTCCGCCCCAATAAATCACATTTATGTTCCAATGTTCGTAATGTTCTTTTCTAAAATTGTGTTCAGTAAAAAAATGAAAACACAGAACACGTGCCAACAAAAATTCACCTCCAAAGAGTGAATAAGAATAGACACTGTAAATACCCTCTTCATACCTTCCTCAAATTCATGGTTAAGTGCAGTAGCATATATGAACCTCATCCTCATAATTTGATATATTACAAATGTAATTATACTAAGTTTTTGGTCATTGAATGTATTATTATAGTGTTCATACTAATAACCCGTTATACACCTTATATATATATATATATATATATATATATATATATATATATATATATATATATATATAATGAAATCGTCTGTCTGCTGGTGACCATGACCAGTATTCAAGGGGTCCCAGCATAGTTTTTTACGGACACAACATTAATATAATGAAGTAATATTATGAACGTTTCAAGTTTGTGTCATTCCTGCAAAGTATATTTTCATTGCGCAGCCATCTCTGGATCTCAGAACTACTCTTTAGTTCACACGAAGTGCACAGTGCTTGTGGGAGATGGTTTGGTTATATAGTCATCAGTGTTCCAGCATCAAAGGTGTTTAGTCATTTCAGTAAGATGGCGTTAATTTCAGGATATTCAAACAAACTTACTAATTTAAGATCCACTATACTATGCATACAAAAATGCTGAACGCCATTACATATTACATTGTTTGCAAGTTCTACACAATCACAATAAAATATAAAGTAGGTGTGCAGTTTTCGCATTACAAAAAAACAAAAAAATGTATACGCAACTCTGCGACCTAGAACTCTGCAAGTAGTATTGAATCTCTTAGGTAAAATCGGTTTATATACAGTATATATACTGTATATATATTAAATGTTTTTATACTCACAGCCGGACATGAACCACCGAAAGTCAGAACTAGTGCCTATTCTTTAATCCACTATACCACATCGTGATAGAGGATACTTGTGTGTAGTGGATTAAAGCATAGACACTCGTCCTGACTGTTTGTGGTTCATGTCCGCCTGGGAGTATATATATAATTACTTTTATGATCACATTGAATCTTAACCATTGGAATATTTAGCTATAATAAGGTCAGCATAACACTATTTTGTAGCATTTTGAATATGGTGTAATTCAAATTTAAAATATAAATAAGAAAGAAGTAGTGACCATAATCTGTGACCTTCACCATTCACCTTGACCTTTGAATAACACAAACAAAAAATTTGGACAAGCGTTGCATGGACCAACCGAATTTGCCAGCAAAATTTGGTGACGATACGTAACCCGTTCAGTACAGTTCTGTCGGTTTCATTTCATACTGGATATTAAGATGATTTTATTTAGTTTATGAAGGGACTCCATAAAATTAGCAGGCTTTCAACTATTTTAATTAACCCTTTTTACTACCACAGATCCTTCATAAGTTCCACAAAATCGTCTTACTATAGCTAGAATACTATAAAAAAGACGCCGTCGGTACACAAAGGGTTAAACAGTCTAGGAAGAGTTTAAAGAAAACTATTAACACTCTTATTTTGTTCTTTGATCATGACCTTTTACCTTAAGTATTATGATATATATATATATATATATATACATATATATATATATATATATATATATATATATGTTTCTAGTCTCTCAGTGGGGATCGAACCATCGACCATCAAAACGATAGCCGACGCTTTAGTCAATTACACCACGGCAGTCTAAAAGACACTCAGCCTTCTATCCTATTTATGTTAGAGAGAAGGGAAACCCACTAGGCGAATATATTTCAATTCAAACCTAGTTGTAGGATCCATATTTCCAGAATACCATACACGGATTTTTGAGTGTCCCGACGCAACTCGGGTTGAAATTGATTTCATTTAATTCTAACCCACAAAGCATGAGAGTTACAAATATTGAGAATATATCACAAATACACGTGAGCCACTAAATGTTTCTAGTCTCTCAGTGGGGATCGAACCATCGACCATCAGAACGATAGCCGACGCTTTAGTCAATTACACCACGGCAGTCTAAAAGACACTCAAAGGGAAACCCACTAGGCGAATATATTTCAATTCAAACCTAGTTGTAGGATCCATATTTCCAGAATACCATACACGGATTGTTGAGTGTCCCGACGCAACTCGGGTTGAAATTGATTTCATTTAATTCTAACCCACAAAGCATGAAAGTTACAAATATTGAGAATATATCACAAATACATGTGAGCCACTAAATGTTTCTAGTCTCTCAGTGGGGATCGAACCATCGACCATCAGAACGATAGCCGACGCTTTAGTCAATTACACCACGGCAGTTGTGATATATTCTCAATATTTGTAACTCTCATGCTTTGTGGGTTAGAATTAAATTAAATCAATTTCAACCCGAGTTGCGTCGGGACACTCAAAAATCCGTGTATGGTATTCTGGAAATATGGATCCTACAACTAGGTTTGAATTGAAATATATTCGCCTAGTGGGTTTCCCTTCTCCCTAACATAAATAGGATAGAAGGCTGAGTGTCTTTTAGACTGCCGTGGTGTAATTGACTAAAGCGTCGGCTATCGTTCTGATGGTCGATGCTTCGATCCCCACTGAGAGACTAGAAACATTTAGTGGCTCACGTGTATTTGTGATATATTCTCAATATATATATATATATATATGTTTAAATCTCTCGATAGGGTTCGAACCGCCGACCGTCAGGACGATAGCCGACGCTTTAACCAACTCCACCATGGCAGTCTTTTAGTGGCTCACGTGTATTTGTGATACATACTTTTAATATATACTGTATATATATATATATATATATATATATATATATATATATACTGTATTTATATATGTTATCTAAGTAAAATGCAAATAAAAGTCGTCAGCTTATCAAACATTGAGTATTTTTTATGATGAAGGTTAACTTTTGACCTTGGCCTGTGACCTTGACCTTTATGTACGATTATATTTTTGTTTGCTTTGAAGTAACCCTAGAAAATCAAATAAATGTGTCAAATTGTATTAAAGAGCATCAGTTAGTTTCAGAGGTATTAAAAGGATAGTTGACCTTGACCTTTGACCTTCATTTTGACCTGCATGATGTCTGAAAATTTATTAAAATTTTAATTTTCCCTTAACACCTTAAGCGCGGGTGGTGGAGTATATTTCACTGTGGCGCTCAGCTTTTTTTTTTTATACCATAAATGGGGTTGTTTCCGTGCTCTTTTTCATGCATAAACAAGACCCAGAGCGTAATACAAGTATGTATCCCTGAAAGGGCGTAAATTGAGCTTTCCAATGACACCCGAACCATCCTTCTACGATCACTGGTTGTCTTGCAACGATCGTGCAACCGAAGGGCAAAATCGGTAAAATACGGTAATTTCTTTATATAATTGCGTATGTAGTGAGGGTGGATGTAAGTGGAGTAAATCTCAGTTGGTCCACGGCCGCCGTGGCGAGCGGTCATGAGGTAACCCATGCTCCTCCCATCACTCGTCTGTCTCTCAGAGCCAATATTGCGCCAAAATTGCACTCGGACTTAAGTCGGGCCCCGCCACATAGTCCAAATTTTTCGATACGGACTTAAGTCGGGCCCCGATAAACAAGGGTTAAAGCTCAACTGTCTCAACGAAGTTTGTGAAATTTACACGAATAGTAAAGAAATTAGCTATTGACCTTATATTTGACGTTGACCTGTGACCATGACCTATCAAATGGAATTATGTTTATTCTTGTATGACCTTGGTCTAGGCATTCCGAATATGCATGATATGCCTAATGAGAATATTACATTAACCCGGCAATGGCAAGATAGCTCTTAAGAAGTTTTACTGGGCAACGGCGGCAAAGCTCTTAAACATTTTTTTTTTTTCCCTATACCTCATATCACTCCTCCACATCCCCTCCTTCCCCCCTTTCCCCTCCCCCTTCAATTATCACCTATTTTCCCTGTTATTCCCTAATTCGTTGGTATATTTTTGTGCTAACATTAGCAAAATGTGTGGAGGATGTGCTAATGTGCCTAGCGAGAGTGTGAATGAGTAAGCTCAGTCAGGCTTGAGGCCTCGTGAAGGGAGGGGTTGCCTCAATTTGCTCCATAATTCATGAATGGGCTGCTCCATGTATATTTGTGATTTTGACCGAAAAAATTATATTTCCACTTGTTTTATTGTTGTTACAGGTTACTATCTTCATAGTGAAGGTAAAATAGGCGCATATGAATAAGTAATAACGATATTTATCGTAAAATGACGATTATAGGCATGAATGGAGCCTAATATGCTCGCCCAGAACAGTGGTGTTCAATACCCCCTGCTCACCGTTTATAGGTTAAATAGGAAATACTAGGAAAAATCATATTTTGATCTTTGACCATGACCTTCGACCTTAGAAGTTCTTATCGAGGATTAAGTTAGCTTAACAGCAACGCAACGTTCATATTAACTAGCATTATGACTATGGTGTAATTCGTATACAAACTGATTTATTACAAATAGTGATCATATACTGTGACCTTGACCTTTGACTTAAAATAAAATACATATATTTGGATGGTCGTCACACTGACCAACTGAATTTGCCTGTATAAATTGGTGACAATACATTAAACAGTCTAGGAGGAGCTTAGGGAAAATGACAAATACTCTTGTTTTGACCTTGACCTCTGACCTTAATTATTACAATATTTATGTTAAATTTGATATATATAATATTTAAGTAATAAGCCATAACAGCCAGTATTCCAAAGTTTGAGTAATTTTTGTTAATAAATAATAAAAGTTGACCTTTGATCTTGATCTGTGACCTTGACCTATATGTAAGAGTACATTTTTGTTTGCATTGACATTGCCCATGAAAATCAAATACCCATACGTAGTTTCTTTAAAACCCATTAGTTAGTTTCATATATATCAATAGGATAGTTGACCTTGACCTTTGACATTTATCTTGACTTTTATATGTCTCGACATTTATTATTTTCCTTTTCACTTAAAGTGCAACTATCTCACCAAATTATGTGAAGTTTGCATGAAAAGTAAAGAAAATAGCATATTGACCTTTTATTTGACCTGTGACCTGGCCTTTCATATGGAATTGTATAGTTTCTTGGATGACCTTGGCCTAAGTATTCCGAATATCATGGTAAGTCTAGTGAGAATCTAACAGTTAGTATAAGAAATAATAGAGGAAACCTATTTTGATCTTTGACCTTGATCTTTGACCTTACCCTTTTGAATATTTATCTAAAATTTGGGCAATACGATATCAAGGTTACCAGTAACTTGCATAGTGAAAATGAAGACATTTGAGTAAAAAGTAAAATAAATAGTAAAAGTTGACCTTTGACCTTGACCTGTGACCTGGACCTTTATGTAGGATTTTTTTTTTTTTTTTTACTGACATTGCCCAGGAGAATAAAAAAAGCATGCCTAATTTCATTAACCCTTGTCTAGCAGGGGGGTTTTGGGCTTATTTGGGCATATTCAGGCCCTCCTGAATGATAAATCAAGTATCTGCATGAAAAGAAATGTATTCAGCAAAAATCTAGGTGCTAAAAGCTTCAAAATGAGACCAGAACGAGCTACGTAGCACTCGTGGTTCTCATATAATGGTACCAGTAACATGGGAGTTTAGCGTATAGCGGCATATTTTTCCCAGCTATGCTCACTACTGGCTACACTGCCGGCCTCTCGAGAATACAGCGAACATGAGTTAATGGGCGGCGGTGAGCCCTGGGAGTCGGCTGTCTGGCCCACTGCGCTCCCGGCCATTTGCACTCGATTTTAACCCCTTTAAAAGCCTTAATAATGCTCCTAACTTGCTGCAAATTGGAGGCGGACTTAAGTCCGCCCCCGATGTTTAAGGGTTAAAACCCATCTGTTAGTTTCATATATATATTAATAGAATAGTTGACCTTGACCTTTGACCTTTAGCTTCACCTTTATGATATGTGTGTCCACATGTATTATTTTCCTTTTCATTTAAAGTGCAATTATCTCACAAAATGTTGTGAAGTTTGCATGAAAAGTAAAGAAAATAGCATATTGACCTTTTATATGACCTTGACCTTTCTTACGGAATTGTATAGTTTCTTGTATGACCTTGGCCTAGGTATTCCGAATATACATGGTAACCCTAGTGAGAATCTAACAGTTTGTATAAGAAATACTAGTGAAAAACTTATTTTGACCTTTGACCTTGACCTTTGACCTTACCCTTAAGAATGTTTACCTAAAATTTGGTCAATACGATATATAGGTTACCAGTAACTTGTATAGTGAAAATGAAGACATTTGAGTAAAATAAAAAATAATTGAAACATTGACCTTATTTTTAACCTTGACCTTTGACCTTAACCTTTAAGTTAAATGGAATATTTCTTTTTGACTGACCTTCGCATTGACCAAATGAATATATCTGTGAAATTTGGTGAAAAATTCATCGAACTGTCTAGGAGTTTCCGGATAGACAGACGGACGACGACGACGACGACAGACAAGCTGAATGGTGGTGCACAGTATACGGGTGGGATCTGTGTGCGCAATAACACTCTGCTTCGCAGAGCTGATAAGGCGTATGCTGCCCGAGCTATTGCTCCCTAGCAGAAAAGTTAAACATACATATTAAATATAAATCATGATTAAACAAACTAACAACCTACAATGACTTCCAAAGGACCTTTCAAGAGAAAAATATAGGCTCTCTGGTAAATAGCCAAATAACAAATATTAAGGCATAATCCTTCAGAAAGTGTTAGTAACATAATACGCAGGGTAATGTACTCCGGCTACGACCACAATCTAGTTAGGGGGATCATAAGAGAGTATATTACCCTTTGTATATATTGTTCTGGATGTCCAATACTGGATACGTGACCAATATCATCTGTTCCCTTATATATATATATCACTATGGTGACGGAATATGATAACCCAGAGTGTACTGGTGGTCTTTATTGTTACCTTATATATATCACTATGATGACGGAATATGATAACCCAGAGTGTACTGGTGGTCTTTATTGTTACCTTATATATATCACTATGATGACTGAATATAATAACGCAGGGTGTACTGGTGGTCTTTATTGTTACCTTATATATATCACTATGGTGACGGAATATGATAACACAGAGTGTACTGGTGGTCTTTATTGTTACCTTATATATATCACTATGATGACGGAATATGATAACCCAGAGTGTACTGGTGGTCTTTATTGTTATATCACT